>CM062270.1:35161862-35201862 GCA_031216635.1 Dissostichus eleginoides | reverse complement strand
ACACTTCATCACAGCTAATGATGCTAATGAGGCTAACTTCAATCGTCAGAGTAAACCATTGTAATGTTATGGCGCATTTCCACTGCAGGGCCACGCACGGCTTAGTACGGTATAGTTAGGCCTTGGTAGGCCAGGCTCACTTTATGCTGAGTTTCCATTACAGTTTAGTAGCTGGGGCAGTAACTATAGTAACGCAGTGTAGGCGGAGCCGTGACGTCATCTTCAATCGAAACACAAAACCAACATCAGCCGTTAGCTGTTAGCCCTCAGAGCTCACAGCTCCTCATATCTGTTCAGAAACTAGACAAAAGTGAAACAAGTACAAACCACAGCCTGTCTGTGTCATGGCGAATACAGTCGCTGGTTTATTTATCTCTGTAGGCCGTTGTTGTGAGTGTGGACGGTCGGAGCATATACTGCGTTAGCTTAGCCGATCTCCATTCGGAAAACACGCATTTTAAAAGGTGTTTCTCCTGCCGTCTGTCTGCAGACTTGTCAAAGCATTAATTCATGGTTTTTACTAACCGGTATCAGTATGTTGTTACTTCGGCATCATTTTGAAACGTGTATTACAATGAATCACGGTCAAATATGTTCATTTTGTTGTAGTTGTAGCCAGCGATGCTCTCACTAGTTTAGCATACTCAGCCCGGTTGTTGGCCCGGAAAGAACCTGGATTTTGGAGGTCCAGAAAACTGTGAAAAAGTACCCGTTAGTGGGAACTACGCCTAGTGGAAACGCAACAAAAAACGGGCCGGGTTTGGCACGGCACGCTTAAACCGTGCTACGCGCTGCAGTGGAAATGCGCCATTAGATGTTAAAGTAGTGTCTGTAGACGCTGCATTAGGATATAAAACACTGACAAGCCAAGGGAATCAGAGTTTAAGTGTTAGCCTGATCCCCTATAGCTTTTAATTTAAACATAAATCGACGCTGATCAGCGATATAAGATGACATTATGTAATTGTTAGCGTGACCCACCAGCGTAAATGGGCTCCTTGTAGATTATAAAATTGCACGGTTGTCTTAACTCTTCAGAAGACCTCAGAATCTGTATTTACCACCAGTCACATGACAGCGAATGTGAGGCGTCATCTTGTGTTCATTTATTAAAGATCTACAGATGCAAATAGACAAAGTGAAGTAGTATAAACATCTAAATGTAATCTGAAACATGACATGTAATAGAGAACCGCAGTGACGCGTCCTAAAACCCGGAAGTAAACTTCTTCCGGTTCCATCGTCAAAAAGCAATGCAATTTCTCCATAGGGTTTTGGAAAATAGCTCAAAATAAGGTCTGTGGTTGAAACACATTTAAGAGAGGGATCACGTTTTGTCAGCCAGATAATCTCCACATATCTACGCTACTTTTATAATTTTCGAATCATAAATCTAGTCGCCAGAAGCAAAATGCTAACGTTATGCTATAAAGGAACTACAAGCTAGAACGGCAGGGTCGCACTACTCAACGTCACGCCAACTTAAGATCGCCAAACAAAAACGACTATTAACGACTATAAATGATGATGGGCAGATAAAGATATAGATACTAAAGATACTAAAGATACTACAGATACTTAAGATAGGCATATACTCTCTTTCAAGCAGAACACAGGGGGAAAGAAATTTAGCGGGAGTGTTTACGTAATCGGCGTAATGACGTACAACGGCCTCGACCATTTCTGTAGTCCACTAATGCACTTGTTAACAACCATCGTTTTTCCGACACGTAAACTCTTCAGAAATCACCAGCGGGGTCACTGCTGATGTATTTAATGTGGTAGAACAAAACGTGATCTATCTCTTAATTTTGTGTCAAACACAGACCTTATTTGGAGCTATTTTCCAAAACCCTATGGAGAAATTGCATTGCTTTTTGACGAAGGAACCGGAAGTGGTGAAAATGCTAACTTACTTCCGGGTTTTAGGACGTCACTGCGGTTCTCGGTTCTGGTTCTTTGCGGAGCAAAGAAAATAGCCTGCCACAAAATAATTATATTCAGAGTCTTCTAACTTTACCGGTTTCCAGTGTTTATACATTTTTTTTTAGAATCAAATATTTAACAACCACGATTCATCTCGTAAGTGATTGGCTAAGATCCACGCTTCAAACTCTTTACTTTTCTGATGGGGAAACTCACGTCCAGAACCAGAGCTTTCACTGTTGAGCTGTAAAGGATTCAATCAGTAAATCATATTCATTGCCCACCCCTCATTAGGAATAAAGGTTACTGCTGATATCATTGTGCTGCAAACACTCCTCCACCTGCTCCAGTAACTGTCAGTATTTTAACGTGTATTTTTTTCCCATTTGGAAAACATGATAGAAATGTTTTCTGTGTCTTTTTTTATTTATTATTTTGACTTTTGTTTGGGTTTGTTGATCAGAGCCCCTCCTCCTGAATCAGCAGACCTAGACAAACCAGTGGCTCGTCCACATACCACTGAGAAAACAAAGTGTTAAAGTTACCAGCTGCCCGTGTTTATTAAGCTTCTTAGAAGAGGAACTACTCTCTTAACTTCTGCTAAATCAGTAGAGTGGTGCAGGGATGTCAGTTTCTGTGTCGGACCCTGAAGGCAGCATCTCCCTGTTTCAATGGGATTTCTCCATGTGATTTTGAATTATTGCAGGAAATAATCTGTGACAAACAAACGTTTATGATACTTACACGATGATTTTTGAAGTAAAAAGATAACGTAAGGCTATAAAGGACCTACAGCACGGTCACATGACTTCACGTCACCACCGCTAAGCTAAAGGAGACTAATGTAAGGCTATAAAGGACCTACAGCACGGTCACATGACTTCACGTCACCACCGCTAAGCTAAAGGCGGCTAATGTTGTGCTATAAAGGAACTACAGCACGGTCACATGACTTCACGTCGGCACCGCTAAGCTAAAGGAGGCTAATGTTGGACTATAAAGGAACTACAGCACGGTCACATGACTTCACGTCACCACCGCTAAGCTAAAGGTGGCTAATGTTGGACTATAAAGGAACTACAGCACGGTCACATGACTTTACGTCACCACCGCTAAGCTAAAGGCGGCTAATGTTGGGCTATAAAGGAACTACAGCACGGTCACATGATTCACGTCACCACCGCTAAGCTAAAGGCGGCTAATGTTGGGCGTGATGACGTTTAGTCGTCTCATTTAGACACTTGTTAGCAACCTGCGTTTTTAAATCCACCAGTGGGGAATTTACTGACGTATTTTATGTCGTAGAATGAAACGTTAAAAATCTCTTCAGCTTGTGTTAACCACAGACTTTATTTCCGGCTAACAGGAAGTGCTAAAATGCTGACTCATTCCCGTGTTTTAAGACTCATTCCTGCACCACTCTATCCCTCTCTCTAAGAGTTATGATAAATACGGGTCTTTGATTCTCAGTGGTATTGAAGTGTAGGCTTCGAAAAAGTGGCTTTGTTTTTGTCATGTATTTCCCTGTAAGTAAGCTAACGTGTTTCTGCTTCAGTTCTGGAGAAGATAGACGTGTGGAAAGCCCCAACGTCATTCTTATGAATCATTACTTAATCATCAGTAACCACAATGAATATGTCTCTTAATTTATCCTCAAACTGTCCCATCAAATGAACACCTTAATCCAAAACACTATATTTATTTCTAAACTAACATAACTGTGTTTTCTCCCTTTGTGGCTTTTTATATATGTTATACTGTCTTTAAAATATAGAGGCATAAAGGGAAAGAACTGTCTTCAGTGTTGTGCCTTTATCCGCATGAAAGGTGTCTAACCCCTCGATTCCACCGGGTGCGTCTGTGCCGCGTTACGGCTGCGCCACGGCGTTCGCAAAGATCGCGGCCACTCTAGTCAATGGGTGCTATTCCACCAGACGCGCCGCGTTACGGCTCAGAAGCGTCTCGGCGCTGGGCTCCGCTCAAAATAGGATGCAAGTCTGTTTTCAACGCGACGCGAGGCGTTGCATAGCGCCGGGCAGGAAGTGGACCGGTCAGAGCATCCAGTCAATCCCCAAAATAAACTAATTTTGCAGACCCTATCCCTCCGTAGTCTTTCAAGTAGGAGGAGAAATGCCAGCTTTCTCCTCCGGTTTACAGGCACTGTGTAAATTATATATATATATAGAATAATTATGATGATGAATGCATTTTTTTACCACTAAAATACAGCGACACATCTTTGATTCATGTCGTTTATAACTGGAATATTACAATTATTACTATCTTTGTCTGTACAAAGTAGCCTGTCCAGAAAATATGCCCAAATCAACAAAAACTGCGAGCCGGCACGCAAGACGCTCCGCTTCTGAAACGCGCCCGGTAGGGTATGACGCCGGAGGAGGCCGGACCAAAACCGCGACGCAGCCGGACCCGGTGGAATCGAGGGGTTCTTGTAGAGGAGTTATAGGAATTGGGGGCTAATTAAAACATGTAATTCAGAATGAGAGCATCTTTCCAAAAGGATGAAGTCTCTGTTTCATGATGAAGAGTTGTAGAAAGTATTTGAAGCTCAAACTCTTTTTTAATTCAGGCTTCTTTTGTGCAGAAGAAATCCAAAACACTCAAGAGTTCAAGCTCATTACATTACATTTAGCTTTAATCCAAAATGCAGATATAGTCGCTTCAAATAAGCCAAAGCATTATAAGTGTTGGTGCATTAGCTTCAAATGGGCTTAACTCTTTAAGTGCCAGAGTACAAGCAAAGCTGGTGGGTTTTCAGTGACGAAAGATGTGTAGGCTTTCTGATGTTAATGATGTCAATGGGGAGCTCAAAAAACTAAAAGTTAAATCCAACTCCGTCCCCACTCGTCTCTCTGAATGACTTTTTTGAACACATGTTTCTGTAAGCTTCCACGCCAAAGAAAATATCTTTTAACACGTCGTTTGATGATCAAATGCTTTCTTTTCTCTCATATCTTCCCCTCATTCTTATTCTCACAAAATCAAAGAGGAAATGTCCTGAGATAAACACGAGTGTTTTTATAATTTCTCCCCTGCTCAGCCTCTGTATATGAACAGTAACAACACTTACTATGACCTGCACAGTCCTTTTATTAGCGTTATTTTGACTGTAGGTGATGAGCTCGTGCACGTTTTCTCCCCCAGGCGTGGCTGAGGAGGAGCCCACTGATCTGCTGAATAAGAGGAAGTGTTTGGAAAACCTCGCTTCTCTCCGCCATGCTAAATGGTTTCAGGTAAATCCTTCACAAGCATTTCAAAATGTCTAAAGAGACCCTATTTTGGGGGGTTTTCCCTTTCCTGTGATGTGCATGTAAATGGTCTGCAAAAGCTAAAATCCCAAAGTTCCAAAACATATGGTACACTCTCGCTCCTATTGGCTAGCGCTCCAACACATTGTACATGGCTAAGGGGCGGGATATCTCTAAGCGGTTGACCAATCATAACAGAGCCGGCCAGCTAACCAATCAGAGCAGACTGGGCTCTGGTTTCAGACAGAGGGTGAAAAGAGGTGCTGCAGCACAGGCAGTATGAGAACAATAAAGAGCTTTTTGAACATTAAAGCATGGAGACATGTCACAGTAGAGACACTACATACTGATATACACCTGAACATCAGCAGGAGAGGACTCTTTAAAGTAGAGACACTACATACTGATATACACCTGAACATCAGCAGGAGAGGACTCTTTAAAGTAGAGACACTACATACTGATACACCCTGAACATCAGCAGGAGAGGACTCTTTAAAGTAGAGACACTACATACTGATATACACCTGAACATCAGCAGGAGAGGACTCTTTAAAGTAGAGACACTACATACTGATATACACCTGAACATCAGCAGAGAGGACTCTTTAAAGTAGAGACACTACATACTGATACACACCTGAACATCAGCAGGAGAGGACTCTTTAAAGTAGAGACACTACATACTGATATACACCTGAACATCAGCAGGAGAGGACTCTTTAAAGTAGAGACACTACATACTGATATACACCTGAACATCAGCAGGAGAGGACTCTTTAAAGTAGAGACACTACATACTGATATACACCTGAACATCAGCAGGACAGGACTCTTTAAAGTAGAGACACTACATACTGATACACACCTGAACATCAGCAGGAGAGGACTCTTTAAAGTAGAGACACTACATACTGATATACACCTGAACATCAGCAGGAGAGGACTCTTTAAAGTAGAGACACTACATACTGATATACACCTGAACATCAGCAGGAGAGGACTCTTTAAAGTAGAGACACTACATACTGATATACACCTGAACATCAGCAGGAGAGGACTCTTTAAAGTAGAGACACTACATACTGATATACACCTGAACATCAGCAGGAGAGGACTCTTTAAAGTAGAGACACTACATATTGATATACACCTGAACATCAGCAGGAGAGACTCTTTAAAGTAGACACTACATACTGATATACACCTGAACATCAGCAGGAGAGGACTCTTTAAAGTAGAGATACTACATACTGATATACACCTGAACATCAGCAGGAGAGGACTCTTTAAAGTAGAGACACTACGTACTGATATACACCTGAACATCAGCAGGAGAGGACTCTTTAAAGTAGAGACACTACATACTGATATACACCTGAACATCATCAGGAGAGGACTCTTTAAAGTAGAGACACTACATACTGATATACACCTGAACATCAGCAGGAGAGGACTCTTTAAAGTAGAGACACTACATACTGATATACACCTGAACATCAGCAGGAGAGCACTCTTTAAAGTAGAGACACTACATACTGATATACACCTGAACATCAGCAGGAGAGGACTCTTTAAAGTAGAGACACTACATACTGATAGACACCTGAACATCAGCATAATATGACCTCTTTCTAACAAAAGCTCCATAATTTGTGACTTGGTTCTGATTTAAAAAATATGTATTGTAATATATGGCGTAAGTGGAGGAGTGGGGGAACTTAAGTGAACTGACCAAACTTCCTTTTAGGCTTAAAATTGTAGGATTGTGTTTACAATTACAGACAGCATCTCTGTTAGTCTACTGAAGAAAAACTACTTTATTTGACTAATTATTCTGTACACCCACAGAACAGGAGGATAGAAAATAATCAAAAATGTCTTTCTAATGCCTACATTTAAAGTCATCAGTGAGATGTAATAGTAGCATTGTGAGGAGCCCAGTCTTTATAAATGAATGCTCATTATTTGTTATCTGATGTATTTCTCCCCCCCTCTCCGCAGGCTCGTGCTAACGGGCTGCAGTCCTGTGTGATCATCATCAGAGTGCTGAGGGATTTATGTCAGAGAGTTCCCACCTGGGGGAAGATGCCCGGCTGGGTGAGAGGCCTCAACTCTTTACATTATTATTATTATGAATTCAGTTTTAGTGTTTCCTCAGTAAGGTGTTATACAATATGGTCTCATCTCTGGAAGCATGTGCATTGTTTGTACATTTACTTTTTAGTCTTCTGCCCTTTTTTTGTATATCTATCTCTAAAGGGGCTTTCTGAGAGAGAACAGTAACATGAAAAGTATATTTTTAAACATTCAAAGCTAGTGTAAAGGTATTTAAAGTAAACATAGAAAAAATCACACACTAGTCGGATAATAGATGTAATTCTTCATGAACAAAGTCTTACAAAAATGAGAATATTGATGATCAATCTCTCCAACATCGTCATAAATCATCGGGAAACTGCAATAACAAGACAATTGCAAGCAGTTTTTTGTATCTGTTCAACCCTTATTCATAGCTATATGAATATATATCAGTGCTGAATCAAAGCTGTGATGAGAAACTCTCAGATGTCGACATAAATGTCTCGACTTAGTGCTTCATGAAGAGACAGCTGGAGAAGTACATATATTGGTCCTTCCTGCCAGATGTGTCTTCTTACTGTGTGTGTTTGTGTCTTCGTGTGTGTCTTCGTGTGTGTCTTCGTGTGTCCCAGGCAATGGAGCTGCTGGTGGAGAAGGTGATCAGCAGTGCTTCAGGTCCTCTGAGCCCCGGGGAGGCGATGCGTCGAGTCTTAGAGAGCATCTCCACCGGCATCCTGCTGCCAGGTCACACTACTTTATCACTTCTAGGGTTTCTCTCTAACAAAACTTACTCTTAACAAAAAAGGAAAAAGAAGCACCACTAAGATCTTTTGTTTACCATGGATATGCTCTTAAGTGTGCTGGAAATAAATAGGTAATTCAGCATGAAAAAGTAATTCAATGACAAATGTACTCAAGAAAGCTCTGACCACTAGAAAGAAAAGATTAATTTCTTTATGTCGTTTTTATTTCTGCTGATATTTACTTATCTACCATTCCTCCCTCTGCTATGCAATCAACTTGTACATTTGAATTTTTCACTCCGGTTTAGTGACTTTCCTTATCTCATTTACATGGTTAACTTATTTAACGTGTTCCCCCTCCCTCAGACGGCCCGGGGCTGATGGACCCGTGTGAGAAAGACACCACGGACACTTTGGACACCATGATGCTCCAGGCCAGAGAGGACATCACCGCCAGCGCACAGGTACACACCGAGTATAATTTAGGCTGAATAACGTAATTCTGATTGGAGATTTTAATGTTTATACATCATAAAATACGTCAGTTAATATTCCACTGGTGAATTTAAAAACAGAGGTTGCTAACAAGTGTCTAAATGAGACTAATAACGTCATCACCGCCAACATTAGCCGCCTTTAGCTTAGCGGTGGTGACGTGAAGTCATGTGACCGTGCTGTAGTTCCTTTATAGCCCAACATTAGCCTTCTTTAGCTTAGCGGTGGTGACGTGAAGTCATGTGACCGTGCTGTAGTTCCTTTATAGCCCAACATTAGCCGCCTTTAGCTAGCGGTGGTGACGTGAAGTCATGTGACCGTGCTGTAGTTCCTTTATAGCCCAACATTAGCCGCCTTTAGCTTAGCGGTGGTGACGTGAAGTCATGTGACCGTGCTGTAGTTCCTTTATAGCCCAACATTAGCCGCCTTTAGCTTAGCGGTGGTGACGTGAAGTCATGTGACCGTGCTGTAGTTCCTTTATAGCCCAACATTAGCCGCCTTTAGCTTAGCGGTGGTGACGTGAAGTCATGTGACCGTGCTGTATTTCCTTTATAGCCAACATTAGCTTTTGATAAAGATATTAAATAAATGTAGTGGAGTAAAAGTATAAAAAAAATGTACCTCTGAATTCCAGTGAGGTAGAAGTAAAGGCCCTCAAAAATGTGACTTAAGTACAGTACTTGAGTAAATGTACTTTGTTACTTTACACAACTGCAAAAATACAAAATCCCTGCACAACTGTGTACAGGAATAAGAATGTAGGATGTAGAAATGGACCAATCAGAATCCAGTATTCATTTAGCACTTAAATATCACTGGTCACCGGCTTGAGCTTGAATCTCAGAATCCATGTATTTGTGATCCTCTCCAGAATGGAAGTAGTCATCACATACAGAGCATCAACTAGTTCCTGAACAGTGTCCTTCACATGCTGATATACAAGAGAGGGAGTTACACAGTCACAAGATGGAGGAATAGAAAGCAGTATTCAATGTTTACTTCAGATTAGCTCCACGTCAGAAATGATCCTGCTTGTCATCTGTCTATCTCCATAGAGGCTGAATCATCATGTTAATCACATAGCTATCATATGCCTAAAACAGTCCTGATGCTCTTCTAGGTAATCATACATCCTGTCATGCACACAGCTACAGTTGGGATACCTTTGTTATCATGTTACTCTCAGATTGGAAAAGGACATTCACTATTTTCCCAACAGCACTGTAATAAGGTAAACCCAATACCCAGTGACTCTACATTTCTCTCTCTCTCTGTTTATTTGCAGCATGCTCTGCGGCTGCTCGCTTTCCGTCAGATCCACAAAGTTCTGGGCATGGAGTCTCTGCCGGCGTCGAAGGCCAGCGCTCGAAACCGCAAACGTCGACGTGACGGCAGCGAGGCGACGGAGGGAGAGGGCGAGGGGAAGAAGGACAAGAAGGAAGACTCTGAGAGCGCTTGACCTCGAGTCCTAGTTTAGAGACTGGTAGAATATCACGACTTGTTAACACGCAGCTATACACATATGAATATAACTGACAGTGACGTAAGTGACTGAGAAATCTGTAGAGAAATCCTTCTGTGTTATGGTGTGCAGAGATAAATCATGAACTGATTATCATCATTCCATTTCAGTATAACTGCACACACTAATTACTGTTCATTTACAAAACTTTAAGCAAATGTTATATTGATATATGTGACGTTAAACCATCAGCACCTTCAGAAACCTGATATCTGGTGCATGACATTTTGTCCGCTGTTAATCAAAACAACAAATAATATTTAGAAGCTTTGACACATTCACTACCAGAGCTCCCGCTTTTCTTGGAATTTATTGTGACATTTAAAGTCCCTGCATCACAAAAACAAAGCTAACACTAATTTAACTTCCCCATTGAGTTTTTTTTGTTGCGCGGAAGACAGGCGGTCACACTGGAGGAGAGGATGTTGCACAGTCTGTAGCATGCTGGGGGAATGAAGCACTTAAAAATGACAATGCAGCCTGAGGTTTATCATTTGAATAATATGCCTAGTAATCTTTTTTCTTCCAGAGGAGAGAGGAGCTTTAGCCCGACTGAATATCTACTGTAACGATCAAGTAGTCCTGACCTTCTTCCTTGTGCCTGCGTCTTGTAGTGTGTCACACAGTGAGGGGTAAACAAACACGTATGACTTGTGTTTTTGTGTTGGATTGTTATTGTAATGATATGATTTCACAGAGATGTAGGACAGGGAAGCGACAGTTGCACAACTCTTTGGCTTAAAAGTTCAGAGAAAAACCGTTTTATTATCGTGCCGTTTTTAGTTTGATTTTCATTTATCGAGAGCATCATATATATACGCTTATTTTATTTCTGTAGGATGTCTCTATCCGTTTTGTATCGTTTAAAGGAAAGTGTGAACGTTTGCCGTCTTTATCATTTGAATGTCTTTGTAGTATTGCCTCAAAAATCATGGAGAGATATTAAAAACACTTTTAAGCCATTTTGTGTCCGTGGTTGATTTTCAGTGTCATTCATATATGAGCTATCGTCCCTCTATTTTTACAGAAGAATGATTGAAGAACTCTCCATTATCAAAGACTCATTTCACTTCAGGGTGATAGCAGGCCACCCCAAATATTCACTCGGAGAATATCAGGAGATTCTGATGTAGAGTTTCAAAATAAAAGACCGTTGCCCTCTATGAGAGAATAGTTTCAAAATAAAAGACCTTTAAAGTCTCGTATATGAGCTACAGTCCCTCTATGTACATCAGAATATCAGGACATTCTGATGTAGTTTCAAAATAAAAGACCGTTGAAATCTCATATGAGCTATCGTCCCTCTATGAGTGAACAGTTTCAAAATAAAAGACCGTTAAAGTCTCATATATGAGGGAGGCGTGTGGCGTAGTGGGTTGTCCGTAGGTGTTCGGATCTGGGGGTCACTGGTTCAAACCCCACTGCAGTCAGCATGTCGTTGTGTCCCTGGGCAAGACACTTCACCCCAAATTGCTCCTGTGGGATCGCCCACAGTATTGAGTATGTAAGTCGCTTTGGTTAAAAGCGTCTAACATGTAATGTAATATGAGTTATTGTCCCTCAACGGTCTCTTCAAAATAAAAGACCGTTGAAATCTCATATATGATCTATCGTCCCTCTGAGTGAACAGTTTCAAAATAAAAGACCTTTAAAGTCTCATATGAGCTATCGTCCCTCTGAGTGAACAGTTTCAAAATAAAAGACCGTTGAAATCTCATATATGAGCTATTGTCCCTCTATCAAACGGTTAAATCACTTTTAAGTTGTTATACTATGATAAGGAATACATTATTTTACAGGTGAAGCCACCCTGTTCAGATCACCATGAGGTCACTGTTTTCCAGGTCCTTATACGGGACACACCCATACTTGTCTCGGAACACAGGGGGGGCCCAACAACACTTTGGGAGTTTGATTTGTAACGCATGAGTCAAACCCGACTGTTAAACACCGCCCTCACCAGCTACCCCGTGCTACTAAAAGCGCTAACCTGATAGGCTGGGGTGCCAGGTGACGTCATCCTGGAAGCAGTTGGTTTTCCAGGCTGGGATTTATGGAGTAAATCTACCAAGTTGTCCCACTATCAAGAGCTTTTTACCCCAAAATAACAGCTGGTGGTAGCTTTTTAGTTTGTTTATTTGTTTATAACTTTAAATATAGTAGTAGCGCAATGTCGAATTTCATCCCGGGACAGCCGTTGGTGGCAGTTGTGGTAAGTTTGGGAGTACCGTAAAGTGTTCATTCAACGGCTCTCTTTTGTTCTGCTTCTTGTCCACAATGTGAAATCGTGTCTGTACAAAACTCTGAATTCAATGTAGTTAACTAGTCATAATGAGCTCACTAATGTTAACTAGCTTTAGGTGCTACAAAACAAAGCTAGCCGGTGGGCAAACAAACCGCCCCTAGAGTTCGAGTGCACTTGTATTCTGAGCTTTACGGTCAATCTTTTTTAGCTTTATTCTGTCATTTTATTACTTTTTACGGAATTATTCTGACTTTAACGCTAAATACACGTGAGTTTATACTATCTACGTTCTTACTTTTTAAGGAAATATTTGTAACTCTACGGTAAATGGCATTGAGTTCATCTGTCAATTTGCTTACTTTTTAAGGCAATATTCTACGCTTTACGGTAATTTTTTACATTGTTAATGTCAGCTCTATTCTGTCATTTTTCTAACGTGTTGTGATCCGAACGTTTAATTTAAAGAGAGGCTTATAGAGTATTAATGTTAGCACACCATATACAATGTAATTCATCAAATGATCAGACTTTCCTCGACCTTTTCTCTGGGCGTCACCTAGTGTGCTTCAGCCTTCCTGGTTCACTTTAATGCAAAGATAAGTGCCTTCAAATGTTGCAGGAATTTTCACAACTGATTATGAAAAAGCCACAGAGGTGCTAGGTGACTGTGTTGCAGGGTCACGTGAGGGGTGGGGTTCAGGTAAAGAAGGGTGTAGGTAGGAGGTTAACTGTATTGTGTGTCCTAAAGGTATGTGTTTTCCACCATCAGTAAAGACATGGTGTTTGTAAATCATTGGGTGTCTTACTTGATAATATACAGTCATTTCCTTGGATAAAAACATTGTAGCAGCAGAAATCTTACATTTTGTAAAATTGTAATGTCAAATAAGAGATGTTTAAAGCCTAATGCTGTATTGTTCAGGTAACAGATACCAAGTATGACATTCAAGAGCTAGGCTGTATCAGCGTATTTATTATGATCAGGATCGCCTACAGCTGGGACCACGATATGTACTTAATGGCACACTTCACAGTTAAAGCATAAACCTGAAAGAGCTTCTAAAAAATACAAAGATGCCAAATATTTTTATAGTACAGTGTCTTGTTTCTCGTTTCCTGACGTGTACTCAAACACTGATATTTCAATGTATCGCCAATTAATAATATTTTAATAATATAAAGGTTCCCTATGATTACTACTAGGATGACATTAAATTCCCTCTCTCTCCACATATAGTAAAACGTCATATGTATAGTTTCAAGTGATAGAAGGTTTGCCAGTCAGGCTTCTAAACCGCTTCTAACTGGGTGACATAAGGGTGCTGACTGATGACTCGGTGTTAACAACAATCCAGACATCCTCAGACTTCATTGGATCAGCGACAGCACTCAGTGAACGTCTGCTTATTCATCAGCACACACACACACACACACACACACACACACACACACACACTCACTCACAGGCTGCCTTTGTGTGCAGGAGTGTTGTGAGGAGTCACACTCATCCCTCCTCTGCTCTGAGAGCTGCATCTGCTCGCCGAGGGCTAATAAAGTTTGACTGTGTCTCTGCGGACTTCAGTCGTTGGGAAACAGCCTCTGAAACCAGACAGTTGTCAAGTGTTGAAATGTGTCTGCGGAGGAAAAATACATAGATAGATGAACAAAATGTAATGTAGCAGTTATGATTAATGACCATCACAAAATAAGAACACCCAGACACATTTCCTTGAAAATATTGTGTATTTTGTGTGTCAGGGTTAATAAATGTAACTTATAAAGATGATTTGTTTCCTGTGGAACAGCAACGGATTGAGATCAAGAAGCTGCGGCAGGGAGATAATCTGATCCTGGGCTTCAGCATCGGAGGAGGGATCGACCAGGACCCCGGACAGAACCCCTTCTCTGACGACAAGGCTGACAAAGTAAGAGTGTGTGTGTCGTGGCGTTGGGTTGCTTTAAAGTCAAGCTTCAGTTTAAGATTCACCCTGTAATAGATGTAAAACATGTGATGGAGCATTACTAACCGGACTCAGATGGTGTGTTTCACCAAACCATCTAGGAAAGCTCCATTGGAAGCCATTTGGAAAAGGGCAGGCACTTTCAAAAATACTTGGCAGGTGATTGGATCAATCTGTCTATCACCTTCTATCATGGGCCACTTCTGATTGGTTAACAATGGCTGGTACATGTGGAGCACAGCACTTCTGATTGGTTAACAATGGCTGTTACATGTGGAGCACAGCACTTCTGATTGGTTAACAATGGCTGGTACATGTGGAGCACAGCACTTCTGATTGGTGTGAATGACTGACACACAAGAAAGTCAAAAGACTCTACCGCTTCCTGTCTAATCACACACTCAGCTGTGAACCATTGTCCTGCCATATAGAGGCATAAAGACATGCACGTCATACCCGACAGCGCACATTTGACAACAAGTGAGACTTAAAGGGCCCATGTCATGGCCATTTCCACTGATCATAATTCCATTGTTGAGGTATACTAAAATAGATTTATACTGTGCATTTTTCCAAACTCACATTGGTTTCGCATACAGCATCTCTGTAAAGTATGTGTATTCAGCAGTATTCACTCTCTCCACTAAACGGCTCGTTGCAGCTCTTGCCCCCCCTCCCTGTGAGCACAGTGTGCTCTGATTGGTCGGGACGTCGCGCTGAGCTCCGTGGAGGTGTGGTTTCCTTGTTTAGCGATACACAGCGAAACACAGCCAAACTCATCCTGAGCACACACAAACTCACAGCCGAAGTAAAAACAATAAGTGTGGCTTGATATTGAGTAAGAAAAAGGTTGATAAACGCTGTGAGAATGGGTCTGCAGAGAGAATTTCGCCGCGATCCCAACTGTCTGTTATCAGCCTGCAGCCAGGGATGAGAAATCAGCAGAGCTGCCTGCACTGAGTGTGTGTGTGAGGAAGTCCGTGGATTGGTCAATTTGGACCAATTAGCAGAGGCTTAACGTAACGGCTCCGCGGACGTAACGTAACGGCTCCACGGATTGGTCCATTTAGTTCCAGG
This sequence comes from Dissostichus eleginoides, assembly GCA_031216635.1. Lineage (NCBI taxonomy): Eukaryota > Metazoa > Chordata > Actinopteri > Perciformes > Nototheniidae > Dissostichus > Dissostichus eleginoides. The sequence continues at coordinate 35,186,542 of CM062270.1, read as the reverse complement.
TACGAGCTGACGTCAGCTCGTACCCGGAACCAAACAGACCAATCCGTGGAGCAAAGAAAGAAACTGAGAAATCTCCAACGAGGCGTTTTGGGGAGGAATTTTCTATGTTAGAGTTTTACTCGCTACAGGGTGTACTTTGAGGGTTTGTGACTCTGCAGACCGTTTACATGCAGAAAAACCTACATAACACACAAGGGGACGGGTAATAACCAGAAAAGCATGACACCTCTCCTTTAAGTTAACATCTTTTAAACCGTAGTGTGACTCACAAAAACAAATAAGAGTTTACTCTAAATCCTTATATTATTAAACCAAACATTCAAACCATAACGATGAAAGGAAAAAGGCTCTAACAGTGTGTGTGTCTGTAGGTATTCAATGAACTGCAGCTGTTTGCAATGCATGCTGTCCCTATAGCAACAACATTTCCTTATTTATCACGACACACACATCTGAATATCTTGTGCTCAGGTATTCAACATCAAATGGGAAAAAGTGTGTGTGTGTGTGTGTGTGTGTGTGTGTGTGTGTGTGTGTGTGTGTGTGTGTGTGTGTGTGTGTGTGTGTGTGTGTGTGTGTGTGTGTGTGTGTGTGTGTGTGTGTGTGTGTGTGTGTGTGTGTGTGTGTGTGTGTGTGTGTGTGTGTGTGTGTGGTGTGTGTGTGTGTGTGTGTGTGTGTGTGTGTGTGTGTGTGTGTGTGTGTGTGTGTGTGTGTGTGTGTGTGTGTGTGTGTGTGTGTGTTATTACAGCAGTTATCGCCTGAGTTAGAGAGGAAGGACAAGCCTGGACACATTACCTGCACCCTGAGGAGGAGACAGACCCCTCACTGATGTCATATGTCTGACTGCAGGTTTCTACAGAGTGTGGTTCACCTGATGTCAGACACACACCTCGTTACAGGGCCTGTGCGTCAACATCAATTCCTCTATGTGCAACACAAGGTTCATATTAAGGGCTGGACATGTAAAGGAAAGTGAGAAACTACAATCTTTTGTTCCACGTCCCATTTAGCCTTCTCTCAAACTATTTATTCCACAAAAAGCCCTAAAAAGTCAACAAAAACCTTCCTTGGCGATTTAACATTTAATAAAGCAGATGGGTTATAGCACGGTTTATCTTGTGTGCGATTTATTATTGTTGAATGTTGTTATTTAATATTGTGAGGTACTGGTTTCTATATTTTGTAATAAGATACGATCTTCTTCGAGTCCGTAGCAATCTCAGATGTCGTTCTGCCAGTATCGGGCACAGGCCACAGCTGATGGGGTAGGTTCTGCCAGGTCTTCTGGGCTGCACCGGGGGGCATCGGCACATTCCAGTAGGTGGGACATTGTCTGCACTGATCCACAGCTGCACGTGTCTTCTGTGGTGTAGTTCCACACTTTCATCAGTGCTTTGCACCTCCCCTGTTCCACACGCAGTCTATTAAGTGACTTCCAGGTTGTCCAGCCAAGGTCGTGGCCACTAGCGAGGCTTTCCGTTGGTGTGATTCCTCTGTCCAGCCATTCAAGAGCTCGTGTGTCATTTCTTTGCCATTCATCTTCCCAGATGTTGGTCCTTGCTGCTTGTTTGGTTGTCTGGAGGGGCAGGACTGTCTGCACAAAACTGGCTCTGGACCGGAGCCTGCGTGGGGGTGGTACGTGGCCATGCAAGGGGTGTCTGACGTCTGTCTCTTGTGTTCTCCGTTCATCTTGAGCGATACCTAGTCGTCTGATGTGCGGGGGAGAGATGCCGGCTAGCGCATAGAGGCACGGGACAGGTGTTGTCTTAACGCATCCCGTGATGATGCGGCAGGTGTCAAGGCTGTGTCGATAAGATACGATAAGTACTTTTGATCCCAATTTGGGCATTTTTTGCGTCGCAGCAGCATAAAAAGACGAGGCATTGTACATTAGAGAAATGAAAAGACTAGCTGACGCTCAAATTGTAATGCTTTTATATCTGTATCTGTCTGTACTTGATATAAAGTGGATGATGTGTAACAGTAGATGTGTGTTTTCTGTGTCCTCAGGGGATCTATGTGACCAGGATAACTCCGGGAGGACCAGCCGAAACAGCCGACCTGAGGATGGGAGACAAAATAATGCAGGTGTGTAGAGAAACTCAATCTACATCCACTCTATCATTTCTAAATATGTCTTTTCTGAAACGCAGTCCTCCTCCTCCTCCTCCTCCTCCTCCTCCTCCTCCTCCTCTTCCTCCTCTTCCAGGTGAACGGCTACGATATGACCATGATGACCCACGACCAGGCGCGCAAAAGACTAACGAAGAAGAACGAGGACGTCGTGCGGCTTCTGGTGACCAGGAAGTCTCTGGAGGAGGCCGTCAAGAACTCAATGGGCGGTTACCAACGACAGTAAAGTAACAAACACAGATGATGATGTCACCGCGGCCTTTAAAACTGCGGCAAAGCAACGCGTTAAATATCTACGTGACTCAAGTGTCTCCAGAGGACAGTCATTGGACAAAAGGACGGTGCTCTTTATGTCCACACACACATCTTCTTGATCTTTTAAACATCTCCGTAGCATCTCCGTCTGAAATGAGGAGCAACCCAAGAAACCCAGATTATCAGAGCACTTCTGGTTATTGCTCCCTTTTGACACATCTCTAGTAAAATGTTCATTATTTTCAAAAGGTTTCTGTATAAAATCATAACTAAGGGTAGCAACAGGGAACAGTTTATCCAGATATTCGTAATATTTACTCCAATTACAGTTAGCTTGTTCGGATTTTTGAACAAACGCAGGCGGACATTTTGTAACATAATGCTTCCACATGTCTCTCTACACATCTGTTTTAAAATAAACAAAGCACCACATCTTTAAGGTATTTGCTTTCAGTCGTTGGACAACAGGACGGTGCTCTTTATGTCCACACACACTAATTATCATCTTATCTACTTCACCTTTTAAACATCTCCGTAGCATCTCCGTAGCATCTCCGTAACATCTCCTCCGTCTGAAATAAGGAGCAACCTTAAAAATCCAGATTATCAGGGCACGAAAAAATGAAATCCGAATCACTTTTGACACATTTTTTTAGTAAAATGTTCATTATTTTCTTATTTTCAAAAGGTTTCTGTATGAAAACCTAACTAAGGGTAGCAACAGGGAACAGTTTATCCAGATATTTTGTAATATTTACTACATTTACAGTTATCTTGTTCTTGTTTTTGAACAAAAGCGGGCTGAAATTAGGCGTTTTTTCAGGACATTTTCTAACAGAATGCTTCCACATGTCTCTATATACATCTGTTTTCAAATAAACAAAGCACCACATCTTCAACTCGTTCCCACTCTGGAGGTATTTGCTTGATACGAGTTATTTGGAAGCAGTCTTTGATCAAATGTTGTGCGTCATTAATGTGTCGTTAATCATCCGCGTTTCATCTCATTAAAAGAAAACAGTCTCAACTCTACAGCATTGATGCCAAAGTGAAAGTTTGAAATGATCGAAGCAGTTTTTATAATCATTTTCTTTCTGTATCTAAAGGTACAACAAATCATATTCCTGTATGCACAATGTATTCACGCATACTAATGTCTTTTTCACTAATTATTACGTTTGTTTTTTGTGATCACATGTGTTAAAGTAATGTCCTTTTTTATTCTGCGTGTGCTAAAATAGCCCCAGTGTATCTCATGCTAACATTCCTCCAGCTTGACTGACTTCACGGTATCATTTCATTTCCATATCACTTTAATCTTCTTCAGCGTGGGAAAGTTGGTATTTTCTTTCTTTTTGATACGAGCAAAAACCTGCTAGTTTCACACTGGAATCAGCTCAGAAAACTGTCTCGAAGTGGTTTATTGTCAATGACCTGAACACAGCAGCAGGGAATGTGGTTTAATAATGTTCTCAGCAGCCTTTTGGGAATACCTAACACCACTAAATGTAATAAAACCCATTTGTTTTCCACACTAACTTTTATATACACTTCAGAGTGAAATCATAAACCATTGTCTTTGCTTTGAAACACTATCTTATATCCTTGGGTGATGTTATTGGCTATTTCTTATACTATATATAATATATTTAGTTCTCTGTGTGTTTACAACAACAGTGTGATTAGTATGACATAAATAACCTTATCTATCAAGTGTGTTATTACAACTTCTTCCACTGTTCAACAGGAAAGGGATTCACCTTTTACACCAATGACAATAAATGAATGTTAAAGGTCTGTGTCATAATGTATAAGACATTTAATTGGTCTAATTGTGTTTTTACCCTTCAAAACTAAACCTGATCCTTTTCAGCAACACCTCCATTTTAAATACTGTCTCTGCCAAGTACCCCACACCTTTTTGATATCAAAATAAAAACCTATATAAATAATTACAATATAGTGATGTGTCATCTGTGTCTGATCAATCAATAAAACACTTTCAGTAATAAACAAGAAACTGTGCAATAACCTCAGGACATGAATATAGCTGCATCATTTTGCTAAGGTACACTTTTAGTAGTTTGCATCACTAAACCTCATTTACACCCTGCAGTACCCCAAAGGTACCACTAGAGGACCATGTACCCCCATTTGAGATTCACTGCTCCACAGAACTGATTCATACCTTTCAGACTTTAATGGTCCCCTATTATTCTGTTTTTCATCAATATATCACAGGTCTCAGATATATCCAGAGCCTGTCTCTGATTGGCTGAAACACCAAACAGATCATTGCAGCATCCCATAATCCCCTCTGTTTCAGCCCTGTTTCCAAAGTGCTGATTCTCTGTCTGTTACTTTAGATGAAAATAAGGAGCCCCTCCCCACGCCCCTCTGAGAGAGATTTGGTTAAAAAGAACTCAAGAGGCGCTTTCACACCGGAGTACTTTTCCCGTTTAGTTCCGATAGTTCCTGGAATTTTGCGTTCACACCAAAAAGAGAACTTAGTTCAGAGAACTTTTACCCCCTTTTTAGTGCCTGCTAGATAGGTGGTACTAGCCTGGGGAGAAAAAAGTACCAATTTCTGATTGGCTGGGTGAATTGCAAACCACACCTTGGTTGCTGATTGGCTAATGGTTACACAAGCCAAAACATCGTTATGACATCATCAAGTGGCCAAAATCTGATCAGCTCATTTTCAGACAGGTTTTTATATAAATGGATCAGGACAAAAAGAGAGAGAATCTTTGTTCCTGAAACTTATAGGGTCTCTTTACACAGAGGGGACACATGTTGATGTAGAAGAGACATGAAGAAGAGGGGACACATGTTGATGTAGAAGAGACATGAAGAAGTGGGGACACATGTTGATGTAGAGGAGACATGAAGAAGTGGATTTTGCATAATAGGTCCCCTTTAAAATGAACCCAAATATTCTTGTTAACCCTCATCACACGTCTTCAATTTTAACATATATTATGGAGAGTTCGATCTATGTTTTTCTCCTCAGTTCATTTAATTTAAAGGATCTTTAAGGATCAGGATTCAAGGCTTTATTGTCATGCAATGAAACAAATTAAGTCCCAGGCTCCTCTAATGGCGCATTTCCACTACAGCGCGGTTTAAGCGTGCCGTGCCGTGCCCGGCCCGTTTTTGGTTGCGTTTCCACTAGGCGTAGTTCCGGCTAACGGGTGCTTTTTCACAGTTTTTCTGGCTCTCCAAAATCCAGGTTCTTTCTGGGCCAACAAGCGGGCTGAATATGCTAAACTAGAGAGAGAATCGCTGGCAAGGGGGATACAACTACAACAAGATGAACATATTTGACCATGATTTAATTGTAATACACGTTTCAAAATGATGCCGAAGTAACAACATACTGATACCGGTTAGTAAAAACCATGAATTAATGCTTTGACAAGTCTGCAGACAGACGGCAGGCGAAAAACCTTTTAAAATGCGTGTTTTCTGAATGGAGATTGGCTAAGCTAACGCAGTATATGCTCCGACCGTCCACACTCACAACAACGGCCTACAGACATAAATAAAGCAGCGAATGTATTCGCCATGACACAGACAGTCTGTGGTTTGTACTTGTTTAACTTCTGTCTAGTTTCTGAACAGATATGAGGAGCTGTGAGCTCTGAGGGCTAACAGCTAACGGCTGATAATATGGTTTTGTGTTTCGCATTGAAGATGACGTCACGGCTCCGCCTACACTGCGTTACTATAGTTACTACCCCAGCTACTAAACTGTAATGGAAACGCAGCATAAAGTGAGCCTGGCCTAACAAGGCCTAACGAGGCCTAGCCATACCGTACTAAGCCGTTCGAGGCCCTGCAGTGGAAAAGCGCCATAACAGTGCAACATGAATATATACAGTATAGGACATAAAACAAATCAAATCAATAGAAATAGTGCAAGAGAATGTTGTAAGATGTGCAAGTAAATACAAATACAATAGAGATAGTGCAAGAAGAGTCTATATACACGTAAATGGAATATGATATATAGATAAATAAATTGCAAGATGCATTAATGTTTATGGATGTTCTTTACAGAGCTCAGGTGTTTAATAGTATCTAGTAATTGGCAGGAAAACATGATGATTAGGAATCCATAGCTGTTGTTTTTTCACATTTCTTTAAACATTGATTTGAGAAATGAGTGTACAACATTAGAGAAAAATCACTTGCATAATTTCCTACTTATGTCAGATTGTGTAAGATATAAAAAGACTGAAGATAAAGTACTCCCTGTTTTTAAATCCTCACGTGCAAAGCCTTTTATTTGAATCTCCAGGCTCTTCAGATGGCTTCATGTCGCCTGTTATCAAGTAATCAGCTGACATTTCAAAGCACAGAATCTATTCCCTGACCTTTGAGTGTTTACCGAGGCATTTCGACTCAGGGAGCTTCTCTACTTTCATCTCTTAAATATCTGAGCCTGCAACCAATCACTGGCCTTTGAGCCGAGCACTCTGGGAAACAAGCAGTCCTGATTCTGCAAGATTTAGACAGCAAAAACTTGTCGGGAAGTTTCATTTTAATGTTCTGCACCATTTCATTTTGGATTTGGATTTTAGAAGCACCTCCTCTCGAGTTAGAGCTGAAAGACCGACTCGTTTCCAGCTGTTTCAAACCTATTGGGAGCCTGAGTTTTCAATGTGTCTTTGAGCAGAGGTGGGAAGTAACTTTACTCAAGTACTGTACTTAAGTGCAATTTTGAGGGACTTGCTCCTGTGTAATTCTACTCCACTACATGTATTTAATACCTTTAGTTACATATCATATATATTATTCTGAAATGGACCAATCTGCACAATGACTACTTTTACTGTCGCTACTTTAACTATATTTTGATGATAATACTTTTCTACTTTTACTTGAGGAACATTTTGAATGCAGGACTTTTACTGTAACAGAGTATTCCTACACTCTGGTACTTCTACTTTTACTCAAGTACAAGACCTGAGTACTTCTACTTTTACTCAAGTACAAGATCTGAGTACTTCTACTTTTACTCAAGTACAAGACCTGAGTACTTCTACTTTTACTCAAGTACAAGATCTGAGTACTTCTACTTTAACTCAAGTACAAGATCTGAGTACTTCTACTTTTACTCAAGTACAAGACCTGAGTACTTCTACTTTTACTCAAGTACAAGATCTGAGTACTTCTATTTACTCAAGATCTGAGTACTTCTCCTTTTACTCAAAACGTTGCTTTATTGGTTTTAAAAGGTGTTTTATCTGCCTATATCTCAGGGTTTCATTCATTTCTGTGAAGATTTGTATGTATGATTGATAAAAAAGAAAATAAACAAACCTTCTACAGACAGGAAATGGTATTAAACCTTCTTTAAATAAACAAGGAAAACTGATCTCTGGTGCAATATTCAATAATCTGCTCAAAATTAAATCTTAATTGCTTATTTGTACACAAACATTGCGTTCACTATTTGGGGTTAATTCTACAGTGTATTATCTGCACTGTTATTGCTATGCTTTGAATATAACACATAATATCCATGTCTCTTATTCATTGGTCTTCAGTTACTCAATGATTTAAAAAAAAAGAAAAAAAGGGTGGTCCCTAAAGGAAAAGGTTGTGAACGACTGGTTTAATATAATGAACCACCCCTATATTTACAGTCAATGGTACGGCCCAAAAAATATCTTCTCTTAAGGTCCAGGTGATCTGCAGTGTAATGTTTTTAACGTCTTCAAACAACACCTGTGTCTCATCATGGGTCGATTTAGGGCAACGCTGAGCTAATATCCCCCCTTTCAGAAATAATTGATGAGCAAACAGTGTGTGTGTGTGTGTGTGTCGTGCGTTTTAGTGTGTGTGTCTGTGTTATGTTTGTTCTATGACACAGAAAGGAAGCATGCTCCATTCCACTCGCCCGGGCAACGTAATGCTGTTTTCTCCGTGTTTTGAGACAATAAAACGTTTTGAACATCTCGGCAACGGCTTTATTATTCAGCCTGACACCACAACATGAACACATTGCCTGTTGCTAGGTAACTAATGGGAAGCAGTTAAAAGTGGGAGCAACGATGACTTCATTACAACTGTGCTATAATTAAATCAGCATTCATTATGGCTCTTGTTGCCACGATCATCAAAGGGATTTAAGCCATTTGTTTGACCTTAAATCCACTTAAAGAGGCCCTATTATGCTTTCTGGAGGTTTTCCCTTTCCTGTAGTGTGTTATAGGTTTTAGTGCAAGTAAAGGGTCTGCAAAGGATCAAATCCCACAGTAACATCTCTAAGAGGTTGACCAATCTCAACAGAGCCGGCCAGCTAACCAATCAGAGCAGACAGAGGGTGAAAAGAGACCGCTGCAGCACTACATACTGATATACACCTGAACATCAGCAGGAGAGGACTCTTTAAAGTAGAGACACTACGTACTGATATACACCTGAACATCAGCAGGAGAGGACTCTTTAAAGTAGAGACACTACGTACTGATATACACCTGAACATCAGCAGGAGAGGACTCTTTAAAGTAGAGACACTACATACTGATATACACCTGAACATCAGCAGGAGAGGACTCTTTAAAGTAGAGACACTACATACTGATATACACCTGAACATCAGCAGGAGAGGACTCTTTAAAGTAGAGACACTACATACTGATATACACCTGAACATCAGCAGGAGAGGACTCTTTAAAGGAGGGACACTACATACTGATATACACCTGAACATCAGCAGGAGAGGACTCTTTAAAGTAGAGACACTACATACTGACACCTGAACATCAGCAGGAGAGGACTCTTTAAAGTAGAGACACTACATACTGATATACACCTGAACATCAGCAGGAGAGGACTCTTTAAAGTAGAGACACTACATACTGATATACACCTGAACATCAGCAGGAGAGGACTCTTTAAAGTAGAGACACTACATACTGATATACACCTGAACATCAGCAGGAGAGGACTCTTTAAAGTAGAGACACTACATACTGATATACACCTGAACATCAGCAGGAGAGGACTCTTTAAAGTAGAGACACTACATACTGATATACACCTGAACATCAGCAGGAGAGGACTCTTTAAAGTAGAAACACTACATACTGATATACACCTGAACATCAGCAGGAGAGGACTCTTTAAAGTAGAGACACTACATACTGATATACACCTGGACATCAGCAGGAGAGGACTCTTTAAAGTAGAGACACTACATACTGATATACACCTGAACATCAGCAGGAGAGGACTCTTTAAAGTAGAGACACTACATACTGATATACACCTGAACATCAGCAGGAGAGGACTCTTTAAAGTAGAGACACTACATACTGATATACACCTGAACATCAGCAGGAGAGGACTCTTTAAAGTAGAGACACTACATACTGACACCTGAACATCAGCAGGAGAGGACTCTTTAAAGTAGAGACACTACATACTGATATACACCTGAACATCAGCAGGAGAGGACTCTTTAAAGTAGAGACACTACATACTGATATACACCTGAACATCAGCAGGAGAGGACTCTTTAAAGTAGAGACACTACATAATGATATACACCTGAACATCAGCAGGAGAGGACTCTTTAAAGTAGAGACACTACATACTGATATACACCTGAACATCAGCAGGAGAGGACTCTTTAAAGTAGAGACACTACATACTGATATACACCTGAACATCAGCAGGAGAGGACTCTTTAAAGTAGAGTAACTACATACTGATATACACCTGAACATCAGCAGGAGAGGACTCTTTAAAGTAGAGACACTACATACTGATATACACCTGACATCAGCAGGAGAGGACTCTTTAAAGTAGAGACACTACATACTGATATACACCTGAACATCAGCAGGAGAGGACTCTTTAAAGTAGAGACACTACATACTGATATACACCTGGACATCAGCAGGAGAGGACTCTTTAAAGTAGAGACACTACATACTGATATACACCTGAACATCAGCAGGAGAGGACTCTTTAAAGTAGAGACACTACATACTGATATACACCTGAACATCAGCAGGAGAGGACTCTTTAAAGTAGAGACACTACATACTGATATACACCTGAACATCAGCAGGAGAGGACTCTTTAAAGTAGAGACACTACATACTGATATACACCTGAACATCAGCAGGAGAGGACTCTTTAAAGTAGAGACACTACATAATGATATACACCTGAACATCAGCAGGAGAGGACTCTTTAAAGTAGAGACACTACATACTGATATACACCTGAACATCAGCAGGAGAGGACTCTTTAAAGTAGAGACACTACATACTGATATACACCTGAACATCAGCAGGAGAGGACTCTTTAAAGTAGAGTAACTACATACTGATATACACCTGAACATCAGCAGGAGAGGACTCTTTAAAGTAGAGACACTACATACTGATATACACCTGAACATCAGCAGGAGAGGACTCTTTAAAGTAGAGACACTACATACTGATATACACCTGAACATCAGCAGGAGAGGACTCTTTAAAGTAGAGACACTACATACTGATATACACCTGAACATCAGCAGGAGAGGACTCTTTAAAGTAGAGACACTACATACTGATATACACCTGAACATCAGCAGGAGAGGACTCTTTAAAGTAGAGACACTACATACTGATATACACCAGAACAAACTATAAAAGACATGTTGTAGCAGAAAGATGCTTTTTCTGTAGAAAGATAAATGTTGCTTCCTGCAGGCGTGTGAATAATTACTCCATCTATCCGCGGATCATAACGTGATCCTCGCCTCCCACGTTATGGCAGTGTAATTGTGTTGCCATGGCGATGCAATCTGCTCATCCCATCACTTTTGGCCCTGTACCAGACTGGAACCAGAGGGAAGTCCAGCGCTCCCGTTGCATGCTGAGCGTTGGGTGCAAATAAACGGCTTACTGAATGTTGTGCAGGTTAGCTGTGTGTTTATGTTTAGGCCAAGTTAGAAAAACAAAAAGGAACGTTTAAGATATTTCCATGTCATTAAAAAAGACATAATGTGAATGCATGAAATAGCTGCTGAAGATTACATTTAGTGTCTCTGTTGTGAAGCTTGAAGACTTCTTGTCCCAGCACAGAAAGTGTAAAACGGAGACAGCTGTTTCCCTCTAATCACATGATCTTCCATTTCAACTTGTATTCATCAAGTTGTCTTTTAAGCCAATATGGACACGAAGTCATTCAAATGCTTAGAACAAAGACAACTTGCAGTTCCATGACAACTTGGCAAATGAAGCTCAGCACAAGTTCTTTCAGGAAGACTGGGTATATATATACATTCACTCCGCAGCTGCATTAATCATGGGTGTTCTCTTTTAACCAATTACCATTCACGACAATCTCCAGCAGCCAATCATCGTGCTGCAGTCAAACTTTAAAAAGGTTCTCCTCTCTCCTGAAGTCAGCTGTGATTTCAGGTGTTCATGCTGCGGCCCGCCTCCTCCCCTCCTTCATCATGTCCAGTGATTTCATCCCATCTCCTCATCAAATCCAGATCTTCAACATCTCCACCAGTATCTAGTCTCTCCTGATTGAACTAAGCTTTTAACTGTTGACGGAAAGCTCAGAAACAGCTTCTGATTGGACCTTGTTGTCGTGTGGTTCAATTAAGCTCCTGTGAAGATTAGTAAACAGATATTCTCAGGATAATCCACATTGTACAATTAAACCCTTGTTATTCATTCAGCAACTTTTTAATTCCAGATATCAAAAGGGATCTCCTTGCTTTAGATCATAGTTAGTGATGCATTCATGTGTTTATCACTTTAATGCTGCTGATGTTTTCTATACTGCCTATAAAAGCTACAGGATCATTAACCTCGTGGAGTCAGAAGTATAAACTGAGGTGGAGATACTCAATTCAAGTAAAAGTTCCTCGTGATATTTAACACATTTTTTAGATTTTAAGTTTGTTTTTTTGTGATCATTTTTCCATTATGTACAGAGTCTTTGAGAACCATGAAAATCTATTTTTATTATTATTATTGTACCTCGTTTTACTCCTTTGTGTTATTCCCTCTTCAAGATGAACTGTGTGTGTGTTAATAAAATAACACACACACATATGGTGCAGCTTTTTTCAGTTTGTTGCAGGCTTCATGCAAATCACTGCAACTGGTGAGTGGGCGGGGGAGTGGAGAGCCAAAGGGTTACACACACACACACACACACACACACACACACACACACACACACACACACACACACACACACACACACAGATCCCCGGAGAGTTTCAGAGCTGCGAGTACTACACTTTGTTCTGATCCTCCAGGAACCATCTCTGGCTGATGGTTTGTAAATACAGCCGATTAATTAACGTTAGCATTAAGCCTCTCTTTCTCACATTCATGCAGTGGTGAAAGAAGTACTTTTATACTTAGGTAAGACTAGCAATACTAAAGTCAAAGTCCTGCATTTAAAATCTTACTCTTGAAGTATTAGCATCGAAATAAATAAAGTCGTTACGTTTTTTTTCAACCTTATTGAACACGGTTTTCATAGACAGGAAACAAAGGCACTTCACATCGAGTATAGAGTTTAGTCTTAAATCAAACTGAGGGCACTGTGGACAGAAAGCAGAATAAAAAGAAAACTAATGAAGTAAAAAAACACATTTTGAGGAGTACTTATGAAGTGTAATGCCCCATTTCAGAATCATATATAATTCATTATTATATCATTAATGCATTAATATGTTCATCACAGCTGGGAGAGGTGGAGCTATTTTGTATTAGCTACTAATCTAAATATGTAAAGTAACTAAGCTAAGTAAAAAGTGTAGATAGATAGATAGACATCTTTTAAAAATAGAATAAAATACAATTAAAATAAACATTGAAACATTAAAAAATATACATATTGTCAGTAGAAAATACATATATTCAGACGAGTACACACTATGAAATATACAGAATACATTATATCACTAATATACCAATCTGCTTAAGGGACAGAATCATATTAACATTGTGTACGATATACATTTAAAAATATACACAGTAGCTTTTAATTACAAATAAAATATATCCTGTGAGAAAGTGGAAATATAAGTAACATTTTGGAGTAAATGTACTTCATATCATCCCACCACTGCATTTATCTAGTTAAAAAACACATTAGGAAAGCAGTTAATAATAATAATAATAATAATAATGCAATTTTATTTATAAAAACACTTTTCAAATATATGAATTACAGATTAAAAGCAGTTCTGAAGAGGTGAGTTTGTGTGTAGTATTTCTCACAGGCTGTGTTGTGGTCAGGCAGCAGGTGGTTTATCTGTGAGGATCCTTCACCTCTTCCTCACCTCTCCTCCTCCTCTTCCTCCTCCTCCTCCTCTTGCTCCCACGCAGACCTTCACCCACCAGAGTGAAACTGAAACAGAGAGAGGAGCTTCAGTGGGAGACGCTGCTTCTTCATCACTGAGAGGAAGAGGAACTCAGAGAGAGAGGATCGGAGAGAGGAGCGTCTTGGACAGAGAGGTGAGGAGATCTGATATCTGTAGTCGCTTTAATGGATAACTGTCTTTAGATAAACCTGAGGGGAAGTTGTGTGTGAGATTATAAACTTTGATTATCTCCTCTTTCTGCAGGGTGGAAAGACAGAAAGGATCAACCTCCTCATGACGACTTGAACTCAACTGAAGCAGAGAAACAGGGTATTTGGAGTTATCTTTTATTTATTGTGCAGCAAGTTTCATGAAGCTGATGGATTATCATAAGAGTATACATCCGTATACATCCGTCTATCTATCTATCTATCTATCTATCTATCTATCTATCTATCTATCTATCTATCTATCTATCTATCCATCTATCTATCTATCTATCTCTCTATCTATCTATCTATCTATCTATCTATCTATCTATCTATCTATCATGACTTCCTGGGTTGTAATAGACTTCCAATTAAAGGGATAATTAAGAAATGTAGCTGATATTGCATTTCCATAAAGTAGGGGGATGTGTGCGATGGAGATTTAAAAACATAGTTAAAGTAGCAGTGTGCGAAATATCTTTCTAAGAAATCTCCCACTCGCTCCAATGAACTGTGAAGCTTGTAGGCGTGTAAATGAAGCGTACATGTGATTAACATACTCAGGTCTGATTGGATAGCTAGCCTACTTAAAGTCATTTCTTCAGCAATTTTGTCTTTCTCTCCTTGAACTCCTGTAGCTTTTTAAAGGTGTATCACAGAGATTTGGGAAGTTGTTGGCAGCTCGTTAGCAAAAAACTGCACTGTAGCGTTGGTGATAATCAAAATGACAATGTGTGCGATACTCCTCTGGGATTTTAGCTAACCTCAGTTGTAGTCTGGAAAATGTTAACGAAGCCTCGAGTGAATGAGAAAACAATTATACCTATTGTATCCAGTCTGGACAGGTGGAAAAACTGGGGGTGGTTTGAAACACAATTCTAATCAAATGTCATCAAATGGGTCAAAGTGTCTTTTGTGTCACTTGTGTTGTTTTGAGACACACCAAAAATAAGGTCAAATCCAGTCAGCAAAATATGGAAGAATGTTTGTGAATTCGTGATTTTACGATATGATGGTTTGTAGCTAAAATGTGCAAGCCACGCCCACTTCCATTTTCACGAAACTTCCCCCACTTTCACTTTCACGTAAACAGACGAAATATGCTACGCATATGATAACTAAAGTGCGGAGATGAACCAAAAAGCCTCCAAAAACGTACAGGATTACCTTCATATCCTCCGTGGTTAAAAAACGTTTTACAATGCTAGCCAGCAGTTAAAACACAACGCAAGATTTGCTCTCGTTTTGTAATCAGCCTCACTATTTGATGCTTTGGGTTGCAGTGAAGCACTACTGTAACATCGAGGCTACGCACCCTATTTTATTCCTGATAAGGCGACATTGAGAACAACACATCTGGGTTTAAGTCAATGGGAGGAGGGCTAGCTACGGGTAGCGGTTAGCAGCCGAAGCGAGTTCAATAGAGTTGCACTATGGTGCGCTTAATGCGTTACACATACTCTCTCCAGTACAGGTTAGCTCTGAGTGTTAGCGGTGCTAACGTAAACAAAGACCAAATTACTTCCAAAACACGTCTTATTGTTGCTGATAGCAACGTTTCTGATAGGCCCGTGGGTGTAAAGCCCGCCCACATTTCAGATATTACGTCATATCGGACGCAAATCGGGATCAGCTCCGTTGTTCCCCCGTTTTTAGAGATGTGGGTACGGAGGAAAAGAGAGAGGGTTTTATTTTCTGACGCTGCGTGAGTTCCCCGACACACCGGGGACACATGTTTATGTATGTTTATTTATTATATAAATAATTATCCCCCTAAAAGACATCAAAAAGTGCATTTTGCATGATAGGTCCCCTTTGACAGCCATAAGAAATATACAAAAAGGTCATTATGATCTGTTTAAATTCCCAACAAGGAACAGTTTACAGACGGTATTAAAGTAGAAAAATACAATTTTGCACATTATAAAATGTGGAATTTCCGCAGTATTGGTTTCTTCTATTAAATATCTATCGTGACATAAAACATGAATTTGTGGACAATAGCTTGATGTCTGGATTTGACTTTGATGGACTTGTCGTGGACTGCGAAAGGTTGTCTGTTCAATGTGCATGTGTGTGTGCGTGCGTGCGTGTGTGCGTGCGTGCATGTGTGTGTGCGTGCGTGCGTGTGTAAGGTCAGGTCTTTTCATGTCCGTCTGCTTAAGAGAGAGAGCTCAGCGACGCTCTGTCTTTGTGTCTCTCGGCTCCGTCCGGACTCTTTATTCTGTTCAGAAGTTTCTCTGGATTGTTGGACACCATGAGTGGTGAGTAACTCACATTAGAGGGACATTATTTCATCTTTGATGATTATGTAGAGAAAACGTAATATTAGACTTTACCAGGACGGAGGGACTGATACTTCATTGAGACATTTTTCACATTATAGAATGGAGGTGTCGCAATAAAGCAGAATTCACGATAGCCGTGATATTAAAATATGAAATAGAGACATCATGTTAGTAATAGACATATTATGACACCGTGTAATTGTTGTTTTGGTTTGCTTTCATTAATTTATAATAACAGACTCTCTCCACACTTTGTTAAATCCATTTTTCTAGTGTAATTAATAAGCCAAAAGAGCATGAAAAACTACAACATTGTATAATCGTGAATTATTTTGGCCATAATAGTCGTTTAGTGGAAATCTGATATTGTTAAAGCCCTATTAAAGTACGTTTATAGCAGTATATAAGGTGTGCTGTATTACACCTCTACCCTATGATTTCAAGGGGACAAATCTTGTTGAAAAACAGATCATGCTTTGTGCCAACACGATAGGCAGTATTACAGATGTGTGAGAAGAGGTCTCTGCTCTCTGGGATATTTTAACACGCCGGTCTGAAGAGGCTTTCTGCCGAGGTGTGAGATGTTTGAGTTCAACTTTAAATCTCTGCTGGAGTTTGGAGCTGCATGGGGATGTTGTTTTTGTATTTTTAAAAGCATGTCAGAGTTTTTTAAGCTTTCCATTTCTGTGACAGACCCTCGTTTCCGTGCTGTTTAATGTTTAAATGTTTATCACTGGTCTTTCGTGATTTACTGCTGGATGTTTGGGTCGTCGGGCAGAAGAGGACTGAGTGGTTTGAGCCGGAGTTCTGTGTACTGGAAGTAAGGCTTTCTGCACTGGAGACACAAATAAAACTCATAATATACAGGTTTAATACAGGGAATATAGGTAGAACATAGCCATCATTGTTTCAGGTGTTTTAAAATATAAAAATATATATATAATAACCAAATGGTAAAGCCCGTTTTTGTTACTCCTGTGGAAATAGATTTCTTGACAAATGAAAAATATTTTGTCATTTTATTAAGAACAAAATTAACAATGAACAATTGTAAGTGATATGAATAAACATAATATACAATAAATAAATAAAAGTCATTGTATAGCTAGTTTGATAAGCTATAATTGAACTTGGTGTTTAATTTGCTATAAAGGTTTTGATTGAATGAAGAACATTAATTTATTAACAATGGACAACCATAGATATTCTGATATACAGTATTGTCAAATTAAAGAAATAACACTCATCCCTAATGCAGATTAAGGCTCTGGTTATTTATAAGTTATAATCGTTTAAATTAGTATATAAGATATGTTTAAGCGTGGCTGTGTTCTGTGTTTATGTTTAGCAGCTGATGTTTAATTCCTTCATTGTTAATCCATTGGTTTCTTGCTGTATCTCACACACACACACACACACACACACACACACACACACACACACACACACACACACACACACACCCTAACCCTAACCAAGTCTTTACCCTAAAATGAACGATTCCCCTCATGGGGACCTCCTTTATGTCCCCCTTATGTCCCCATAAGGGAGGCGAGTCCCTACATGTGATTTTGTAAACAGAATTAGGTCCCCACAAGGATAGTAATGCTAGGACACACACACACACACACACACAAATACCTCATTCACACCAACGCAACTCCGGTTCAAGCTCCGTGCTAGAGCTTTTTAGGTTCAGAACCGGTTCTTCGGTTTAGCTCCGGCTCTTTTCACACCGCTCAGAGCCCGACTGGTGCTGCGTCATTGCGTCATCGTTTGCGTCATGACGTTCGCGTGCCTGCTTCAGAAAGCCAAACCGCGCGGAAACCCCCCCAGTTGGGGACTGGCTTCAGTAGAAGCTGCTGGGACTCCCAGGTGCGTGTGTGTTACCTCATTCACACCAACGGTGTTTCAGGGCCGGTTCGGAGCTGGAGCTTGAAAAGCACCGGGTTTTCCTGTTCACACCGCAGCGGAGCAGCCTCTTAGCTCCGGAATCCGGTTCGTTTCAAGCACCAAAAAATTCTCCGGCTAGAGCAAAAGCACCGCATACGTCACGCTTACGTCAAGGCGGGGGCAGGGGCAGGGGCGGGATCAACTCCTGAACAACAACAAAAAGCCCGCGTTTTATCCAGTTTGTACACAACGATGGAGAAACTTAACAAGCAGCAGTGGTCCACTGAAGAGACCAGCTACCTACTGGGAATCTGGTCTTCCGAAGAGGTACAGAGGAAGCTGGAGGGGAGCACGCGGTCCAAAGCAATTCTCCAACAATTGCAGAAAGAGATGGCAACCGCTGGTTTTTACCGTACCGTGGAACAGATTATGTCAAGAAGGACTATCGGGACCTTGTCGGTGTGAGCTACGAGGGGTTTCCGCGCGGTTTGGCTTTATGAAGCAGGCACGCAAACGGTTACGTGATGACGCAATGACGCAGCACCAGTCGGGCTCTGAGCGGTGTGAAAAGAGCCGGAGCTAAACCGAAGAACCGGTTCTGAACCTGAAAAGCTCTAGAGGAGCTTGGACCGGAGTTGCGTTGGTGTGAATGAGGTATAACAAGGCTGCAAAAGAGGGGTTTGAGCAGTATGAGGCATGGCTGCAATGGGGATCTGTTTGAAAAAAAAACTTCACAGACATGGTTTCTATAGGTATGGCCCTACAATATATGTTTCCAATATAGCATAATAGGTCCACTTTAATTAAGAAATCATAGAAATCGTCAACATTTTTAACGTGATATCTTTACAATGCTTACTTGTTAAATAAATAATGAAACATATTTCAAATGCAATGATATAAAACAAAACCTCAACAATTCCTATCCTTTGAATGTTGTCTGATTGCAAGGCCGTAACCATGGAGTCAACATTGGGGGGGGACCAAAAATTCAATCAAAATTTGAATACTAATTTCCTGCTATTCTAAAGGAAAATATATAAAAATTCACTAACACATGGGATACTTTAAAACCTGTTAAACCCCATGCCCCCGCCCGGGGGGCAACAAACAACAATATTCACGAAACTGTGTCTCAGGCATGGGCGTAGGAAGCATCCTCAATGTGGGTGGGACAATTTGATGGGGGTTGTGGGCAGCTGGTGGACCTAACCTCCTCTAGGGGGGTCCGGGGGCATGCTCCCCCGGGAAGATTTAAATGTTGAAGTTAAATGCATCTGGTGTACTTTGAGAGCAACATGAGGAGATCTATGGATACATCTCTCAACTTTTTTTTACAAATCACTCCCCTAGCTACTATTCCTGAAAAGTTTGGTTTTAACATCAGAACTACAAGTTATTTACACAAAGAAGCTAAACCGGAGGGTTCATTAACATTACCATTACGGAACAAATAATATAGATTACTTTAGGGCTGACTAGAAAAATACCAGAACTGATGGAGGGCAAATTAAAACATGACTGACCTGCTTGGAGCATCAACGCTAACTGAAGCTGGACTCTGACGTGCGACAGCGAAATACACCCCCCGGGTACAAAATAAGGTATGCATAAACAAACAAAGGCGGAACCAATTTACATATGAAAAGAATATATCATTTTGGTGAAGTTCAAAATAACAGAAAATAAAGATTTTCAAGTATACAAATAGCCAAAATAAAAAGTCATAGAATAGCAATTTTATTTAAAACAAATTATATCAGTTAGGCTATATATTGGGGGGGTACATTTTGAGCGTATCTGAATATTGGGGGGGATGTCCCCCCAATGTATATGGTGAATTCGGCCCTGTCTGATTGTATAGAAGTCTATGAGAAAATTAGCCTAGTTCTCACTTGATTTATTACCCTGGTAAACATCATCCTCCGCTCCCTGCCAATAGTTTCCCACGAGACCTGCCTCCTGGACCAGGTGCTGGAGCTGATTATGAGCGAGAAGCCCCCCAACAGTGCCAGTCTTTTCCTGAACGAGGACACGGACAAACCCCCGCTCCCCGAGAGAGGAGACCTGAGGAGACGCCTCCGCAGAGCCATGGAGAAGAGAGGCAGCAGCGTGAAGGAGAAGATGAGCTCCATCAGCAGGGACAACGTAAAGGGTTTCCTCAAGAGGAACCTGTTCGTCCTGTTCACTGTGGCCGCCGTCGCTCTGGGTGAGTTCAGATGGGAAGAGGACGTCAAAGTAATCTGTGTTCAACGGATTGTGTGTGCAGGGCTGGGGGATAATATGACACAACATATTGATTATAACATGATTTTATTACATTGGTTCTTTGTTTTTTGCTACTATTTAACTGGGGACAGTTTAGCATCAATGAAACACTTTTTGAAAAGTATTTCATGGTGTTTTCTGATGTTTTTTTGGAAACAGCTGACATTACATTTACAAAGCTTCTTGATATGAATGAACATCCCTTGATCAGAGGGCCCTTAGTTAATCTAAGGAGGCTCTATTACCTTTTTAGGGGATTTCCCCTCCCTGCAGTGAGTTATATAGGTTTTTTGTGCATGTAAATTACATTACATTACATGTCACTTGTTAGACGCTTTTATCCAAAGCGAATTACATACTCAATACTGTGGACAATCCCCACAGGAGCAATTTGGGGTGAAGTGTCTCAGGGACACAACGACATGCTGACTGCAGTGGGGTTTGAACCTGTGACCCCCTGATCCGAACACCAACGCACAATCCACTGCACCACACGCCTAAATTCCCACTCCATGAAACGCCTCCATTGGACTCCTTTATTACTTCTGTTAGTGACATCACTATGTACAGCGATTGTACGAAATAGGCAGTAGGGCGGGAAATCTCTAAGCAGTTGACCAATCAAAACAGAGCCAGCCAGCTGACCAATCAGAGCAGACTGGGCTCTGGTTCCAGACAGAGGGTGAAAAGAGGTGCTGCAGCACAGGCAGTATGAGAAAAATAAAAAGCTTTTGGAACTTTAAAGCATGGAGACATACAATCCGTGGGTCTAGGACTTAGTGCGATTTCATTTGCAAACAACTAGGCTGTAGCTATTGTGCATATGACAATACAATCTTTAAATCTTTAGCAGGAACAGTCCAGTATGTTCTGAAAATAACAACCATTTAAAACCAGGAAAGGCACAACATCAATATATTGCTCTGCCCCTTTTTGTGCGTTTTATGCTTTTATGTGCATTTTCTTCAGGTGTACTCTTGGGATTCGCTCTTCGCCCCCACAACCTGACCCTGAGGGAGATCAAGTACTTCTCGTTCCCCGGGGAGCTGCTGATGAGGATGCTGAAGATGCTGGTGCTTCCTCTCATCGTCTCCAGTCTGGTCACAGGTCGGTTTTAAATTCACAAAAACACCTTGATAACAGAATCCAAACCTGCAGGATTCTTTTCCGTTTTCTTTTTTTTATTACTGCCGAATTCTATTCCTTATTTTATTCCATTCTATTTCTATGTAAATACTGCTATATTTTACGATATATTTGTTTTTATTATTTTTTATATTTTTTAATGTTATTATACTTTTCTTAAAATAGTTCTCTATCTGTGTTCTTTTAATTTTAGTTTTAAGTATGCACCATGACATCAAGTCAAATTCCTCGTATGTGTCAACCTACCTGGTAATAAACTATGATTCTGATTCTGATTCTCAAATGTATTTCCTTCTGCCTCAGGTATTTCCTCTCTGGACAGCAAGGCCTCAGGTAAGATGGGGATGCAAGCGGTGGTCTACTACATGGTGACCACTCTGATCGCGGTGTTCATCGGCATCGTCATCGTAGTCATCATCCAGCCGGGGAGAGGCAACCGGGACAGTCCTGTGTCCAAGAGCGGGAACATCGAGCCGATCCAGGCCACGGACGCCTTCCTGGATCTCATCAGGTAACAGACAGGAACTAGACTGAAAGTATTCACTCAGGTACATGTTGTAGGTGTTGTGTCTGTTATCATCAGTTTTGAGCCACAGCTTGGCATCTTTCATGTTTAAAGTTGAAGTTTTACGTGTTGTTAAATGCCCAGACTCAGATAAGAAGGCACCAATACCAATCTCTCGTACAGAGACTAGTTTTCATTCTCATATATAACTCTCAACAAGAACATTTGTGTATTTCCCCAAATGTTCTACTTAATAATAATATGAAATCGTATTTATATAGCGCTTTTCCCAGTGCTCAAAGGTGCAGGCTACGCGTCCATTAACCCCCACGATTATCACATGATTGTCAAGTCAAAAGTCAATTGAAACAATTAAAATAAAACTACTTAGATTCTTAGTTGTTTTTTATTTCCTATAAAGAATCAATTTAACTGAATCTGAGTAGACGTACAGATGATGGTTCAACTGTTTTAAAGGGAGGCATTGGTGGCTCTTAATAAGAAATATTGAAGTATTACAAAATGTATTATATTGTTTTATAGAAATATGAGCACAAATATAATATGTTTTCCTTTTTATCTCAGGAACATGTTCCCTCCAAATCTGGTAGAGGCGTGTTTCCTTCAGGTGAGGCTTTCCCCATAATTTACTGACACAGTAAACACATGTATTTAATATTACAACACAACACCCATCATTCATATAAACCAGCCACAAAGGGATGACAAAAAACTGACATTATTTCACTTTGCCTCATATTTGACTGACATTTTAACTGTTTAATTGCCCTCTCCTTCAGTATAAAACAGTGTATAAGAAGACGGTGCACATCAGGAACGTGACGGTGTCTCTGAACCTCACCGAGTCTCTGAACCTCACGGAGTCGGACCTGAGCGTGAACCTCAGCCGGGTTCTGCACACAATTCAGGTGGGCTATATATATAACACTTTTTTATGTCTATGACGCATCATTAACCTACATGTAATGCATTATAATCTGCTTATTGCACTGTATATTCATAGCTATAAGCACTGAAACATGCTTATAATGCTGTATAACAATAATTACAACAATTATAAAATATTATACACCAACTTAAAAGGTCAAGTATCAAACAACCTTGCAAGGATCATAGTGTATTTGAATTATAAGCTTTTTGAAACAAATTATAATCACTGGTAAAATGCATTATAATGTATAAGTAAAGGGGAAATGAACGCAACATTTTGTGTGTAAAGATTTAATGGAATTTTTTCACTTAACTTAAAGCAAACCATTATAACTTAGAGTAACACCATTCAGGTGGGTGACCCCTCCTCTGAAAACACATCAGATAAGTAGAAACATAGTAAAAAGTCAGACTTCAGCGGGATTCCTATCCTCTGCATTATGGTCTGCTTACAGCACTGTATACTTGTAGTTGTTAGCACTCAAGTGTTACAGTATTAGAATAAGCATAATTATTAATCACTGACTTTTTTGTTGGAACGATCATAGCATTTTTGTGATTTATTAGGAATTATGATGGTTGTTATACCATCAAAATGTTGCTCATGTTTCCTCCCACGTGTTTCCTCGTGCAGGAGACGGTGGTGGAGACGGTGCCGATGTCCGGCTCCTCCAGTGGAGTGAACGCTCTGGGTCTGGTGGTGTTCTCCATGTGCTTCGGGCTGGTGATCGGCAGCATGAAGCAGCAGGGCCAGGCTCTCAGGGACTTCTTCACCTGTCTGAACGAAGCCATCATGAGGCTGGTGTCCATCATCATCTGGTCAGTGAACACTCCTGAAGATCGGGATACTTTAGTATACAAGTTAAATATGCAGTTTCAAGTTTTGACTAAACTTCTTTACTCAAGTAAAAGTAAAGAAGTATGGGCTTTGAAATGTACTTCAGTAAAAAGTACCCATAACTAGCAGCTGTTTTAAAGAGTACCTGACCTCCCTTTATATTCATAGAACAATAATGTCATTGTTGCTCATGAATGTTTCCATGCTGAACAACGGCAACATGACAACGTTTTCATTGGTCCCTCTTCTTTAGAGAAGACCAGGAAATGATGGATACACGGATCGTGTTCAAATCAATAGGCACGCAATGACTCTAAATAATAATGATCACGCCACCAAACACACATTCAAACTAAAGGAACCAGCCTGTTTGGAAAATGTAAGAAGTAGAAAGTACAGGTATTTGGGTTCAAGATGTAAGAAGTAGAAAGTACAGGTATTTGTGTTCAAAATGTAAGAAGTAGAAAGTACAGGTATTTGAGTTCAAAATGTAAGAAGTAGAAAGTACAGGTATTTGTGTTCAAAATGTAAGAAGTAGAAAGTACAGGTATTTGTGTTCAAAATGTAAGAAGTAGAAAGTACAGGTATTTGAGTTCAAAATGTAAGAAGTAGAAAGTACAGGTATTTGAGTTCAAAATGTAAGAAGTAGAAAGTACAGGTATTTGAGTTCAAAATGTAAGAAGTAGAAAGTACAGGTATTTGAGTTCAAAATGTAAGAAGTAGAAAGTACAGGTATTTGTGTTCAAAATGTAAGAAGTAGAAAGTACAGGTATTTGTGTTCAAAATGTAAGAAGTAGAAAGTACAGGTATTTGTGTTCAAAATGTAAGAAGTAGAAAGTACAGGTAT
>CM062270.1:35021862-35156862 GCA_031216635.1 Dissostichus eleginoides | reverse complement strand
GTTGTCACAAAAATTAAGAGATAGATCACGTTTTGTTCTACCACATTAAATACATCAGCAGTGACCCCGCCGGTGATTTCTGAAGAGTTTACGTGTCGGAAAAACGATGGTTGTTAACAAGTGGCATTAGTGGACTACAGAAATGGTCGAGGCCGTTGTACGTCATTACGCCGATTACGTAAACACTCCCGCTAAATTTCTTTCCCCCTGTGTTCTGCTTGAAAGAGAGTATATGCCTATCTTAATTATCTGTAGTATCTTTAGTATCTTTAGTATCTATATCTTTATCTGACCATCATCATTTATAGTCGTTAATAGTCGTTTTTGGCACCGTAGTTTTACACATTATAGAAGAGTTAATTTCCAGTGTTTTCCAATTTTACTCGGCAGTTTGTTTTTTGCTTTGTTAAGCTTTGTTAAAATATGCAAGCGCGCGAAAGTCAGTTGAGGCGATCTTAAGTTGGCGTGACGTTGAGTAGTGCGACCCTGCCGTTCTAGCTTGTAGTTCCTTTATAGCATAACGTTAGCATTTTGCTTCTGGCGACTAGATTTATTATTCGAAAATTATAAAAGTAGCGTAGATATGTGGATATTATCTGGCTGAACAAAACGTGATCCCTCTCTTAAATGTGTTTCAACCACAGACCTTATTTTGAGCTATTTTCCAAAACCCTATGGAGAAATTGCATTGCTTTTTGACGATGGAACCGGAAGAAGTTTACTTCCGGGTTTTAGGACTGCGGTTCAGAAATAATAGTTCATGGTCTAATCTGCCAATGGCTTCGGGTTTGAAGTTATCAGTTCAGATGAAATCCTTTCTTCAAGTCTAAAAACAAAGTTCTCTGGGAAAGGATATACAAATGACAGCCGGTTGGTTTGCTTGTTAGGAACGGTTACACATAATGCCTATAATAACATATCCCTTTGCCTGCAGTGCCAGTTATTTGGAGGATTTTTTGCTATTTTGATTTGTTTTACATCAATTTCAGCAACACAGTTTTCACATAGTCCTTAAACTTCATCATGTTTTCAAAAATGTGCATAATTTAAGATACATACAGTCAAAGCAGCATAAGCTCCTTACCAGTGTCAGTGTTTGAATAGGACTGTAGAGAAACACCACCATTCGTAAATTAAGAGCGGATTTGAATATGCTTTTTGCATTGCATGACTTAACACAAACTCATTCTCACTACGACTACCTCTAGATATGGAGCTTCAGTGCTACACGCAGAAATACTCAATGGAGAAAAACCAGCAGGATGTAAATACTTCAGTCTTGTTTTTATATATTTTATGTTATTTAAGTTTGCTTGCACAAGTTAACTGTACAATTTTGAATGTACTTGACTGTTAAACAATGTTAAAGGTTGATGTGAAGGAGAGTTGATGCATTTATAGTGTCTTGTGTTTTTCACTCAGTGCTTTCTATTATACTAGTGTGTATTTCCTCGGTGCTATTGCTTTTTATCGGTAAATGACTGTTCTGCTTTACAGTAACTTTACAGGAATACCTTCCAAAGTTAATTTAGTAGAAATTATCCAACAATGAATGTGCAAAACTTTATTTTTTCTTAGGTAAAAAGTTTGATTTATCCTTAACTAGATGTCTTTTTCACTGATTTATAAAGTAATATCACCTGTAGTTTCAATGAACCTTAGAGGACTTTTAGACACCTGTCCACCTGCCTGTGTGTGTTTTTTGCTTTTTAATTCATATTATTAACATTTAATTTTGTTATATTTGGACTGGAATGATGAATAGCATATATTGCAAGCTTATGATTGTTTGACTTTGATTGTTGTGTGAAAAGGTACTGTGAAGACAGTTTGTGAACGCTCTGAGAAAGTTAATGCACATTTGCTTTATGCCTTTTGGTGTTGATAGTTTTAGAGCGAATTGTAGTGTATTATTTTGAAAGTTAGATAGCATTTAAAGCTCCTCTTAATGTGTGTCACATGTAAGCTCACTAGAGATTTGTCTTTTGAAGTTTGGTGTTATTTCAGTAACAAGGTCTACATTTTGATGGTCAGCTTATGAAAAAAATGCGACAAATAAATGGCTCAGGAATTGAACTGAAGTGCTTATTATTGTGTTTGTGGCTACCCCTGGTGGAGGATATGTCCAGAAGCTCAGAGACACACTTGGGTCAAATTAAATATGGGAAAAATAGTTTGAATTGTAAAATAATTACATAAATTCACGTCAAAACTTTCTGCTGTTTTTGAAGAATCTGACGTTGCAAAGTTGTCTTTTGGTACGCTCACTTACTGATGAATTTTCAGAAAACCTAGTACCTAGTTTTATTCATTCACATGTTGGAAAGAGTACTCAACTTTAAGTAAACAACGGTTAAAAAAAACCTTTTCTCATTTTCTTAATTCCTAGCAACAGTTGGTCTACACAGCCATGCATGTTAGCATTTTTGGAAGCAAATGCTAAAGTCAGCATGCTTTAATGCTCCATACAACTAATACAATGCAAAAAAATATAGGCTACTGTAAATAAACAGTAAGTACAATGTTAAAAAAAAATACTAAGTTTGGCTGTAAGCACTAAAGTTAAACACAAAGTAGCCTACAGCTGTTATTAGTTTGACAAAGGCCTATGTCTTTTTGGCATTAACCCAACTATAGGCATAGAAATAACAAAACATATACCTGATGACACTGCTAAATTCAACGTTAATTCATTATGGTTCCTCTTACACATGAGTGTTTGTACCAAATTTCATTTCAATAGTTGTTGGATATTTCACACAGAAATAGTGCAATATCATGCGACATATTTTCACTTTTCCACACCCTTAAGGTGTTATTCTTAACCTGGCCACCAGAGGCCTACAAAGTCATCTGCCCTTTACCTACCTTTCCCCTCACCTGAGTTTCCCCGCCCCCCTCTCCACACCTGCAGTTATTTCCTCATCAGCCCTGAATCACATACAACAGCCCCTTTTTACCAGTCAGTTGTCAGATTGTAAATCATTTATCTTTTGCCGTCTTTCTTTGCTAATTAAAGCAACACAATTGAACTATTTTAACCCAAGAAATAAAAAATCATTTTCAGCCTATTTTGGTAATATCATATTTTACAAAAATAAATTCCACAGAGTTTCCTGATGGACAGAAAGCTTTCCTTGTTGCTAAAGTAACGCTAACTACTAACTGCTAACTGCCACCTACTAACTGCCAACTAACTGCTAACAGCCAACTACTTCTGCTAACTGCCAACTACTAACAGCCAACTACTAACTGCTAACAGCCAACTACTAACTGCCAACTGCTAACTGCCAACTGCTAACAGCCAACTACTAACTGCCAACTACTAACTACTAACTGCCAACTACTAACTGCCAACCTCTAACTGCTAACAGCCAACTACTAACTGATAACTGCCAACTACTAACAGCCAACTACTAACTGCTAACTGCCAACTCTGCCAAAGTTACTAACAGCCAACTACTAACTGCTAACAGCCAACTACTAACTGCCAACTGCTAACAGCCAACTACTAACTGCCAACTACTAACTACTAACTGCCAACTACTAACTGCCAACCACTAACTGCTAACAGCCAACTACTAACTGCTAACTGCCAACTACTAACAGCCAACTACTAACTGCTAACTGCCAACTCTGCCAAAGTTACTAACAGCCAACTTCCAACTACTAACAGCCAACTACTAACTGCCAACTACTAACAGCCAACTACTAACTACTAACTGCCAACTACTAACTGCTAACTGCCAACTACTAACAGCCAACTACTAACTGCTAACAGCCAACTACTAACTGCCAACTGCTAACTGCCAACTAACTGCTAACAGCCAACTACTTCTGCTAACTGCCAACTACTAACAGCCAACTACTAACTGCTAACAGCCAACTACTAACTACTAACTGCCAACTACTAACTACTAACTGCCAACTACTAACTGCCAACCACTAACTGCTAACAGCCAACTACTAACTGCTAACTGCCAACTACTAACAGCCAACTACTAACTGCTAACTGCCAACTCTGCCAAAGTTACTAACAGCCAACTTCCAACTACTAACAGCCAACTACTAACTGCCAACTACTAACAGCCAACTACTAACTACTAACTGCCAACTACTAACTGCTAACTGCCAACTACTAACAGCCAACTACTAACTGCTAACAGCCAACTACTAACTGCCAACTGCTAACTGCCAACTAACTGCTAACAGCCAACTACTTCTGCTAACTGCCAACTACTAACAGCCAACTACTAACTGCTAACAGCCAACTACTAACTGCCAACTACTAACAGCCAACTACTAACTGCCAATTACTAACAGCCAACTAATAACTGCTAACAGCCAACTACTAACTGCCAACTACTAACTGCCAACTACTAACAGCCAATTATTAACTGCCAACTACTAACTGCTAACAGCCAACTACTAACTGCTAACTGCCAACTACTAACAGCCAACTGCTAACAGCCAACTGCTAACAGCCAACTACTAACTGCTAACTGCCAACTACTAACTGCCAACTACTAACTGCCAACTACTAACTGCTAACAGCCAACTACTAACTGCTAACTGCCAACTACTAACAGCCAACTACTAACTGCTAACTGCCAACTACTAACAGCCAACTGCTAACTGCTAACTGCCAACTGCTAACAGCCAACTACTAACTGCCAACTACTAACTACTAACGGCTAACAGCCAACTACTAACTGCCAACTACTAACTGCCAACTGCTAACAGCCAACTACTAACTGCTAACAGCCAACTACTAACTGCCAACTACTAACTGCCAACTGCTAACTACTAACTACTAACTACTAACTGCTAACTACTAACTGCTGCTAACAATAGCTGCTTTCAGCTAGTTAGCTGTTGGCTCAGTTAGCAATGCTAACAGGACTGGATGCTACTAGCACCAGGGGAGTGTTTGTGTTTACACCGCTAGCACAGGAGCTTGGATAAAGAAGTTTCCAGGACAGGACGGATGTCGTGCCCACATCATAACCCGAGGAGCTAGCAATGGAGCCAGGTAAGTCATATTAGCTAACTTGCTTTGTCTTGTTGCACTTGCTTGACTATTGACTGTTAGCAAAGTAATATTTGCCATTTACAACAGTGGTGAGAATTGAACTGTAAGAATCTGCATAATGTTGCTTTAAATTCTGTCACTGTCTGCCTCATCTATTGACATTTGGGTCCTTCTCCACTCACCTGCCAGACAGCTAAATAAAAGTGTACTTTGTAGTAAAAAGACACACAGAGACACAAAAGATAACCAGAAAAAACAGTTTTTGTTATTATTTCAGATTAATTAATAAAATAGTTCACTTGAGATACTGTGTTTTAACATACAGTGCATTCTTCTACAATACTTGTGTGTTACACACACAATTGAGCCCTCTAAGTTGTAACAGCCTTGCCATGTGGTGAATTTAATTATGAATACTTTGGCATAGTTTAGTGACAAACTATTGGTGGAAAAGACACGTGTAAACTGCGAATGCGTAGATATTGAAATCTCTAGTAGATGCCAGAGGGCCTCATTTTAAACAATGGACGCTGATTTCATGCTTGGTTTACAAACGTTAAATATACAGAGTGGACAAAATAGCAGGAACATTTGATCTTTAAGTGACAGGAAGTTGTATGCAGGTGAATTCTCTCTGACCCCACTTTGATTTCACCTGTTTAACAGTCAAATACATCAGGTCAAAGCCTGAAGAATAATTTTCAAACTTTAAGACAAATAACCTGGGTTTAGCCAAACAAAGTGCAAATCAATTATTAGAGAAACTTTCCCCGATATTCTGCACACTCATGGACAAAACCCCATCTACTTTACCCTGTGCAGTTTTAAAAAACACATTACTGAAGGTATACATGTCACATATAAGTATATAGTCTTGCTGATGTACAATATTCTATAAATATCACTGCCTGTTGCTTAATTACACGTTTTTCCACTGGTTTCACGTCGGCCTCCAGAAGTTATGTTGCAGAAACGCTTCAAGGCCAATAACAGTATGAGCCATTTAAAAACAAAATCAATTCGACTTATCTTACATGTAAATATACTCCTCTGTTGAGACTGTCCCAGCCATGTGTTTGAGAATATTTCAAGCAGAGTTCATGTTTAAATATCTAAAGCCATTTAAATATGTATTGCTGCCCAGGTCTGGTCCCCGGGAGACAGATAGTGAAGAGATAGAGACACGAGACGACTGGAGTCAGCAGGCTGCGCCGGGAAAGGTGACGAGCTGCTGAAAGTTTACTTGGCCTGCGGAAAGGTAAGCATAAATGTGGGATTAGACATTTGACAGAGGTACCTTTCACACATACATTCCTTGGACTGAAACAAACGTACTTATGACTATGAGTTTTTCTCCGTATTTGACGGCCCTCCATCACTCCACATTCAGAGCTGCCCAGTTATCTTTCTTGTCCTGATAAACACAAGAGGAGGAAATGTAAGGAAATGGCATGCAAAACTCCCTTAATATCATAAAACAACCACCTTAGATAGCTTAGCTTTGCTGGATCCATTTGATTTGATTACATTTATGGTATTTATCAGGGGTGGAAGAAGTACTCTGATCTTGTACTTGAGTAAAAGTATAAGTACTCAGATCTTGTACTTGAGTACAAGTAGAAGTACTCTGATCTTGTATTTGAGTAAAAGTAGAAGTACTCAGATCTTGTACTTGAGTAAAAGTAGAAGTACTCTGATCTTGTACTTGAGTAACAGTAGAAGTACTCAGGTCTTGTACTTGAGTAAAAGTAGAAGTACCAGAGTGTAGGAATACTCTGTTACAGTAAAAGTCCTGCATTCAAAATGTTCCTCAAGTAAAAGTAGAAAAGTATTCTCATCAAAATATAGTGAAAGTAGCGACAGTAAAAGTAGTCATTGTGCAGATTGGTCCATTTCAGAATAATATATATGATATGTTTTATAATGATTGATCATTAAAGTGTTCTCAAAGCTGGTAAAGGTGCAGCTAGTTTGAATGACTTTGTATACTGCAGGGTAGCTTGTGAATTTACTCCAGGTGGAACTAAAGTCTGATTTAACACTTGGTTATTCATTCACATCTGTAAAGTAACTAAAGGGATTAAATACATGTAATGGAGTAAAAGTACACCATTTACCTCTGATTTTGGAGTAGAAGTACAAAGTAGCACAACATGGAAATACCCAAATAAAGTCCCTCAAATTAAACTTAAGTTCAGTACTTGAGTAAATGTACTTAGTTACTTTACACCACTGGTATTACATTGAACATATTGTGTATTTCTTGAGGTCACATTACCTCCGCCATGACGGGCAGGTTGTCGTGAGGAAGAAGCCACATGGTCCGGCGGGCTTTGGTTCTCTGTCTCTGCAGGAGCTTTCTCAGCAACCTCTTCACCTTCCGGTCTCTGGGGTCTGCACACTTCACCGCCTTCTTCGTGTAAATACTATTAAAACAAACACACAATGGTTATTACACAACACAGGATGGCAGTACAAGGTTTCCGGAAACACTAGATTGGCAAAAAAAACAATGAATCAGCAATAATGTGGACCACTAAAAAGACACATGTCAGGTCTGAATCACAATCTTCTGTAACATGACAGGAAATAAAGTGAAACAATGTTAGGAAGAAGTCGAACTGAGTGCAAAAGTGAAGAAACATGAACAAATTGTGGTAGCCTCGCTGATAAATAGAAGACCAAAGGAACTTTCTTTATCCACTCTATAAGAATTCTATGTTTTTGTTAATGGAAAACAAGCTCCTCATTCCCCAGCTACATCAGATTTCCCCGACCTGCTGGAAACAATAGGTATCACAATGCAGAGTGGTTTACTTTAACTAAAGCCTGCTGTTCTGACTGGACGGCTGCGGCGGGGCTCAGCTGGCTCGGAAGGTATTTTCAGATGGCTTGTTATTCCCACATATTTCCTTTCTTACTTCCTTGGCAAATGCAGCTCCGAGCCCTGCCATAACAACATGACCTGGAAAGATGACAATGTCTCTCAGCTCTGCCCTCCTCTAATGAGAGGCATATTTTCCATGCCTGCAGATTGCTCTTTAGCTCCAGGAGTGGATAGTTGAAATACTTGCATGATGGCTTGTATACTGCAGTCGGGCCCCTCCGTCTGCACCTCAAACCGCAACACATCTTTGGTACGCACCTTGCCCTGGGAGTACAACATGCAGCACTGGACATCCCTTTGCATCTGCACACCTTTACCTGGGGAGGGGGGGGGGGGGGGGGGGGGGGGGGGGGGGGGGGGGGGGGGGGGGGGGGGGGGGGGGGGGGGGGGGGGGGGGGGGCGGGGGGGGGGGGGGGGGGGGGGGCAGACAGAGAAACAAGAGCAATTAGGAAAAGGTGTTAAACAAAAGCAATTAACAGTTTTATAGTGAAGTTCCTGTGTGTCAGGCTCAATTATTTATGTTGGCTTCCTGCGTTTAATTCACACCTTTTTATAGCTTTACTTCACCAGGTGATCTCGAGGTGAACATATTTTTGTCTCAAGTGAGAAAAGAACATCTTGACAGCCACAAAAGTTTCCCACAGTCTGCATTATTGCACAAATACAAAGAACACTAGATACAGAAACCTTTTTTAATTCATATTTACTGTACAGCATCATGTTTTTAGACAATATGAAGTCAATATATGGATGTTACCAGAGAGTAAAACAGCTTTAGTTCCCATCAAAATGTAATCTGTTGTGCAGAATGTGCGCATGCCATCGAGTTACACACCCACACACACACACACACACATGTGGATACACACAATTACACACAAGAATGTCAGAGGAATTACAATGGCATCCCATTGTGCTGCAAACATACTACCCTGGCAGTGAAATGAGAGACAGGGAAAGTGAGAGAAAGAGAGGGGGAGTGTGTGGAGGGTGTGCCATGATGCCTGTTCATCCAAAGCAAATGTGTAAACAAATGAAAGTGTGATGGAAGCAGCAGGAGCAGTGAGAGCTGTAAATGAGGACAGTGCTGCCACAACATTTAGAAAACAGAGAGGACGCTGTCACACACACACACACGCACACACACATGCACACGCACACACACACACACGCACATGCACACACACACACACACACACACACACACACACACACACACACACACACACACTGAGACACTATGTTGTTTGATTTAAGATGCTCATTCTCCTGCCTCCCTGCTGCTGCTGCTGCTATCCCTCTTTTCTGTCTTCGCCATCGCTTCTTTTGCTGTCCACCTGCAGGGTGCATGCACGCTATGCAACACACACACACACACACTCACACTCACTCACTCTCACACACACACACACACACACACACAACACACGCACACACACACACACACATAGTAAGCATGGTTGTGTCCTACCTTCCACAGATGCCAGGAGAATAACAGTCAGAGAGATAACAGTCAACATCTGCAGCATGAACATGATGAGGCAGGCAGAGAGGAGGATAATCTACTCTGTCACCTCTCCCTCTATGGCTGCCTCTCTTATATTACTCCCTCCCTCTCTTTATACCTCCCTGCCCATCTCTCACTCACTCACTGCCACCACCTCTCTTTTTCTGTCATACCGTCTTCCCCTCCCACCCTGCTTATGCATTTTCAGTCATTCTCACACTCGGCTCAACTCCCCTCCCTCATTCTCTTCTTCTTTCACACTCATCTCACCTCTCACTTATTTCTGCTGCTTCTTATTCGCCTCATTTGTCTAATTTCAGACTTTAAATTCCTCCCTTATCCTTCCTCTTCTCTTGTTCTTAGTGCAGTTACCCTACATACCTGAAGATCACACAATATTCACATTGTGGATTTCAGATAAAGTCCTGTCTTTGCATTTAAATATAAAATAACATCCAATTAAGCTCTATCATGTAGTTGTTTAAACTCTTTGACCGAACAGTAGGCGTGTCTGATCTGGATCAGTCCTGCAGCAGAGTTATGTTCTCTGTGGGAGAAACACACCTAGAAACTGCGATACAATTAGATTTATTAGCTCAACTTAACCTGGAATGACAACATGAAACAATTAATTCAAAATGCCTGTTTATATCTTATTATTGGACCGATCTGGACTCTACCTATAATTAGTTTTGGTTGCTATCGAGTGTAAGAGAAACCATATCAGTTCACATCTTTAAAAAGACTTTTGTGGCATTTATCTTTCGCTTTGTCTTGATTTTATACCTTAGATTTTGTGAGGTATACACTTATTGCTTTATATGGCTTCTTCTGTCCCTGTTATCTCCCAATAATAGTGTTCAGTTATATGCTCACATAGTTTAGGTTATCATCAAAACAATGTTTTCTTAATACGCCGATGACACACAGCGCTATATTCAATTTTTTTACTTGCAATGAACTTAAGTTTGTTTTAAGGTGTGTACAGTACAGTAGCATACATGTAATCACGCTACGACAGCCCAAAACACCTCACTGCAAATGAGGAAACATCTTCACCGACTTTTACGAAACATGAGCAGCATTTACTAAAAGCGCCACATTAATGAAACGCTGCAAGAAGCTCAAAACACAACGGAAACAAGGAAACAATAAAGTGACGCACACAGCTGGGACCTGAGTGCTTGTTGACGTTCAGGATTATGAAGTTAGCCAACCGTCACCGTGAGTCTGTTTCATAATTGTAAGTGTGGGGGAAACTTCTGAAGCAATTGGAGTCAGGACTCAGAGAGAGACACGAGGAGAGCTGGAGCTTTGATGGCAAACACTGACGGGTTTATTTGGAGCTTCGGCCGGAGAATTCACAAGACATGTCAAAGAGTCAGAGGTTCTGACTTCACGATAGAGTTGCCACGTCAATTCTGAAGAACTCTACCCCAGACCCGTGTATTTAGCCAGTTCAGAGAGAATAATCAACATTGTGCATAACAAGATAGAATCATAACACCTCTATCAGCTGACGCCAACAGGCAGGAACAGGGAGACAAAACACTGAGAGCACAGCAGCCAAGGTTACAGGTGCGTGTGCTCAGTCAGGACAGCATGAACTGATAAGCTGGGTCAAAGTTATGGGCCTTGGAAAATATTTCCCCAACAGTAAGTATTTTGTGAGAATAAATGGCGTCAACTAGGCTAGCTAGCTAGCTTACAGCAGATCTGCATTATATCAGAAGGAATCATGTGATCACATTGTTAAAATAAGCCAATAAAACATATAATTTAGGTGAGTTTCCAGTGACAGTTTGCCAACTTTATATGCTGCACATGCCTTCATTTGCAGGTGCTTTGGGACATTTGTGTTTTTTTATTTGCATTGTTTTTTTAAACTGCAGTGGTTTCTCCTAATGGAAGAGTTTTGGGCTGTAATGCATTTGCACCTGTCGGCCATCGTGTACAGTACAAGTCCCCATTGAAACATGTCCCAAATCATTCTTCAAACTAAAAAGACAAATCGTACAGTCGCCCTCGAAACGTGTTTTTAATTTACAGAACTAACTAGGAAGTCTGGCAGCCGATAATTTCATTCCAGTTTTACTTTTTACATTATTTCTTGTAAGGGCTTGGCTCACCAACGTTACCAACTGGATGTAAAATATATTTCTCAACAAAAGGAATCAGATGTTTGAAAAATGTGTCCTAAACATGTATTTCCAGCCTCTCCCCATTTGACCATAAATCATAATAAAATTGTTACTTAGTTTCCATAACTGAACACCACAAGAATAAGCTGGAGGCTCGATCCAAAAGGCATGCATCAACATCCATTACTGTGAGGCCTCAACAGAGAGCAGCATCAGGACCTGATTAGAGCGAGGGAACCAGAGAAATTGATGTACGGTTGATGTCGAGCCGCATCTGTTTCAAGACAGTTTTTGAACCGACCTTGTGGTTGAAAAAACACAAATGCCAAAGTCGGACATTGCCAATGACGAATATGTTTAAAACGATTGTTCAAAGTCCTGATTAGGCTTTTGAATCGCACACGAACATCGATCAGATGAAGTTTTACATTTGAAAGGATAGACACAGACAGACACAATCTACCTCCATCTTAGTTTGATGGTGGGAAATAACAAAGTACATTTACTCAAGTACTGTACTTAAGTACACTTCTGAGGTACTTGTACTTTACTTGAGTATTTCCATGTTATGCTTCTTTGTACTTCTACTGCACAATGACTACTTTTACTGTCGCTTCTTTCACTATATTTTGATGATAATACTTTTCTACTTTTACTTAAGGAACATTTTGAATGCAGGACTTTTACTGTAACAGAGTATTCCTACACTCTGGTACTTCTACTTTTACTCAAGTACAAGATCTGAGTACTTCTACTTTGACTCAAGTACTAGATCTGAGTACTTCTACTTTTACTCAAGTACAAGATCTGAGTACTTCTACTTTGACTCAAGTACTAGATCTGAGTACTTCTACTTTTACTCAAGAACAAGATCTGAGTACTTCTACTTTTACTCAAGTACAAGATCTGAGTACTTCTACTTTTACTCAAGTACAAGATCTGAGTACTTCTACTTTTACTTGAGTAACATTTTGAATGCAGGACTTTTACTGTAACAGAGTATTCTGTCACTCTAACCAACTAATGCCTGGTTGTATTTGTTTGATTTTTGTTTGGACCCTTGCTTGCATTGAACTAAGTAAAAACTGAAGATGATGTTGCCTCCTTGGAATTTAAGCAACATGTAGCCTGTCTTCTTGTGGCTGCATTTCAATCTCTTATCTACTCAGGGTGTTGTAAAGTGGAGAAACGTGTATCTAAGTTATTGCTATTGGATTGACACCAAGGT
This sequence comes from Dissostichus eleginoides, assembly GCA_031216635.1. NCBI lineage: Eukaryota > Metazoa > Chordata > Actinopteri > Perciformes > Nototheniidae > Dissostichus > Dissostichus eleginoides. The sequence goes on along the minus strand of CM062270.1, from coordinate 35,144,067 downwards.
CTGACTTTTATTGTAGATGGATCAGATGGCCGAAAACAAAACGATTCTGCTATCATTTATGTTGCAGATAAAACTTCTGACATGAAGTAATTTATGTTGGCCAGTTATCTGCTAGAAGATGCCTCACTGACAATAAGGACACAGGAATGCAAAATACATCCCTAATAGTTTTATCATTTACAGAACTATCTTACTTTTTTGGGAAAAATGATGACAGGAAAACTGCTACAAAGTTAGAAAAACAAAAATTAGACTTACAAATTAAACAATAGATCACGCTTCATTAGCTTAAACCCTTTTGGACATACTGTACAAATGTTAAGTACACTGGCGGGGCGATACTGGAGCCATGAGTCACTTCTCAGGCAAAATAAAGATTGTTTTAGACACTAATGTGACACATTTTGTAAGGGTAGATCAATCTGGGCCTGCCCAAGATTCCTGTGGTTAAACAGATCGTAACACTGAACAAATTATCCCCTGGCTCCTGGAAGACTTAAGAAATATTCAGACAATAAGGCAACAATATGTCGCTTATGGGCAAACATATCCGATCCCTGGATGTGAAAATATGCCGTCTATGCACTGAGGGGTGAGGTCAGGGTAAAAATGTGTATGTGTGTGTGTGTGTGTGTGTGTGTGTGTGTGTGTGTGTGTGTGTGTGTGTGTGTGTGTGTGTGTGTGTGTGTGTGTGTGGAGGAGGAGGTGGGGTTTACTGTTCAAGAACTTGACCCCAGAAATCAGGTTGGAATGTCAGCTGCAAAAACATACCTTCCACATGACTACAGGTCCACTTGTGAGAGCCAGATAAATTTTCTGCATATCTCTGCAGCAATTAAAATATCTCCTGTCAAGGTGAGCGGACTCGCAGACATGAAGGCAATCAAACAGAAGAAACAGCAGTGAAATGTGGGGGGGGGGGACGTCTTCCTCCTGCAGATTTCGGAGGGCTCGGTTCCCTGTGCAGCTTTAAGAGAGCTTACTGTACCTGAATGGGATTTCAGAGGGATAAAACACGGGGGGGCAATACTTCAGCTGATCCCTGAAGCGAGGCGAACGGAGAGATGTATGAAACAGACAAGCTGTGAGGAATTCAGAACATTTCTTACTTATTCTCTGCACCAAAGACATTAAAGGTCCCCTATTATACTGTTTTTCATCAATATATCACAGGTCTCAGATATATACAGAGCCTGTCTCTGATTGGCTGAAACACCAAACAGATCATTGCAGCATCCCATAATCCCCTCTGTTTCAGCCCTGTTTCCAAAGTGCTGATTCTCTGTCTGTTACTTTGGATGAAAATAAGGAGCCCCTCCCCACGCCCCTCTGTGAGATATTTGGTTAAAAAGAACATGGTGCTCTAGGAGGAGATTCAGGTGATAAGGGGGGGGGGTTACCTTGGTTGCTGATTGGCTAATGGTTACACAAGCCAAAAAATCGTTATGACATCATAAAGTGGCCAAAATCTGATCAGCTCATTTTCAGACAGGTTTTTATAGAAATGGATCAGGACAAAAAGAGAGAGAATCTTTGTTCCTGAAAGTCTCTTTACACAGAGGGGACACATGTTGATGTAGAAGAGACATGAAGAAGAGGGGACACATGTTGATGTAGAAGAGACGTGAAGAAGTGGATTTAGCATAATAGGTGACCTTTAAGATTATCTGGTATTTATATCAGAATCAGAAACAGGTTTATCACCAGGTAGGTTGACACGTACGAGGAATTTGACTTGGTATCGTGGTGCATACATAAAAATAAAACAAAAATGTAAAACACAGATAGAAAACTATTTGAAGAAAACTATAATAACATTAAAAAATATATGATGTTCTTAAACAATATTATTCACCCAATTAAACAAAATAGTTCCAGCTTGTAACTGGAGTTCTTTGTACAGATTAAAACAAACCACATATTTGAAATAAGTGAAGTTTGTAAGTGTGTTAAGGCGGATTTGTGAATGAAATGGATGGATAAAGTTGTTCTATTGGTCAGTTCACCCTCACACTTAAATATGTGTATGGACATGTTGTTATTTATTGAAACGTATAGATAACTGAATAGATTACTATTATAGATATTATATATATTACTCAAGTACAAGATCTGCGTACTTCTCCCACCTCTGAGGACCTTAAAGAACAGCTCGTCCCCGGTTGTTCATCTCCTGTTGTGGGTATGGAGGGGGGGGGGGGGTCCACTTCATTTTCTTTTCACATGAGATTTCCTTAATGGAATGTCTTTATTGACTGTGGAAGTAAAATGCTGTCCAATCCTTCGACATGTGATTATATTTGATTAGAAAAGAGCACTGCATGTTCCCCGGTGCCAGTGAGGCATTCCTCAGCAGGGAGTCGCCGGGCGCTTCTCACAGATCCGTTTCATTACTCCCCGAAACACTAAACCCAGAAAATCAGCTTAAACACACTCGGGGCATTTATTTTGAAAATCCCCGCTGCAAAAAACTCAAGGGGTCTTGTCTGTGTGCAGAGTGTGTGAAACAGAACACTATGGATGTGTTTAACAAATGCTTCCAGGAAGAACAACACACATTCAGGTCTGCAGAGACTCGGAAACATTCCTAATACAAACGCTCTGATTCTCAGTGTCTCACAACGTGTTGAGCAGGATATTTAACCTCCACTGTTTCACCACCGGCTTGTATTGCACTTTAAAGGTCACCTATTATGCAAAATCCACTTCTTCATGTCTCTTCTACATCAACATGTGTCCCCTCTTCTTCATGTGTCTTCTACATCAACATGTGTCCCCTCTTCTCCATGTCTCTTCTACATCAACATGTGTCCCCTCTTCTTCATGTGTCTTCTACATCAACATGTGTCCCCTCTTCTCCATGTCTCTTCTACATCAACATGTGTCCCCTCTTCTTCATGTCTCTTCTACATCAACATGTGTCCCCTCTGTGTAAAGAGACTCTGAAAGTTTCAGGAACAAAGATTCTCTCTTTTTGTCCTGATCCATTTCTATAAAAACCTGTCTGAAAATCAGCTGATCAGATTTTGGCCACTTTGTGATGTCATAACGATGTTTTGGCTTGTGTAAACATTAGCCAATCAGCAACCAAGGTAATGGGCTGAAACAGAGGGGATTATGGGATGCTGCAATGATCTGTTTGGTGTTTCAGCCAATCAGAGACAGGTTCTGTATATATCTGAGACCTGTGATACATTGATGAAAAACAGTATAATAGGGGACCTTTAATGTACTGCTGCAGCTGCAGAATGGAGTATTCAACAAATGCTAGTGCCAGATATTTATATTTAAATCACTTTTCCAAGAAATGTACTGTTTTCGCTATTGAGAAAATAGTATATACCATGATGTCAAATACAAAAATCATCTTTATCCATCTCTCCCAATGCTCCAAAATACATCCCATCTGATCAGTGATGTTAGCGTTTAACAGATTAATTGGGATCAGCCAATAATGAAAAAGAAATGTGTGTACAAATATAAATATTTACCTAAAGGAACTGCAAATATACTGTATGTTGCAGTCATTCTGTGTTACCATGTTTGTCCACCAGTGAGCGCTAATTGTTTTCAAACTGTAGAATTTCCCCCTCTGTACATATTTATTTCACAACCAAATGTAAGGGATCCTTGATAAATATGTTGATAATATGCATGGACATATGGAAGATATAAGTTATATATTTGTAGGATATTGGCCTCAAAAATTGGATTTGAGGTTTACTTATGAGTGTCTGCAACCAGGGCTGAAACTTTCAACAATGCACATTAATAAATAAAAAACCTTGTAGACATTGTAAACAAAGGTAGGTCCATAATCTTTTTTACTTGGGTAGTGTCTTTTGGTCCCAATTCATATATCAGGCAGCAAAATTAAATACTAGGGGACCTATCATGCAAAATGCACTTTGTGATGTCTTTTATACATCAACATGTGTCCCCGGTGTGTCGGGGAACTCACGCAGCGTCAGAAAATAAAACCCTCTCTTTTCCTCCGTACCCAAATCTCTAAAAACGGGGGAACAACGGAGCTGATCCAGATTTGCGTCCGATATGACGTAATATCTGAAATGTGGACCCACGGCCCTATCAGAAACGTTGCTATCAGAAACAATGCCCGACTGTTTTGGACGTAATATGGTCGGTGTTTACATTAGCATCGCTAACACTCAGAGCTAACCTGTACTGGAGAGCATGTGTGTGAAGAAGCAGGAAATAAAAAGGAACTCACCTTGTGGTATAACCGGCAAGAGAGAAAGCCTTTGAGCTCCATACTGTTTCAGAAATAATCCTTGATAATCCATGATATGGCGTTTCATCACGGCAGTATTTAGTTTAGACAGTAGCTGCCGGGTATCAAGAAGCCTTCCTTTAATTAAGTCAATAACAGCAGAACAGCCCTGGAGGTCCCAGGATCAGCACATTGGAGAGAGGTGTTGGTGCAGGATGTTAAAAATGATTTCATGATGTGAAATATAATCAAGTCAAGTGTATTTAATCCCTTTAGTTACTTCACAGATGTGGATGAATGATGTGAAATATAATCAAGTGTTAAATCAGACTTTAGTTCCACCTGGAGTAAATCCACAAGCTACCCTGCAGTATACAAAGTCATTCAAACTAGCTGCACCTTTACCAGCTTTGAGAACACTTTAATGATCAATCATTATAAAACATATCATATATATTATTCTGAAATGGACCAATCTGCACAATGACTACTTTTACTGTCGCTACTTTAACTATATTTTGATGAGAATACTTTTCTACTTTTACTTGAGGAACATTTTGAATGCAGGACTTTTACTGAAACCGAGTATTCCTACACTCTGGTACTTCTACTCTTACTCAAGTACAAGATCTGAGTACTTCTACTTTTACTCAAGTACAAGATCTGAGTACTTCTAATTTTACTCAAGTACAAGATCTGAGTACTTCTACTTTAACTCAAGTACAAGATCTGAGTACTTCTACTTTTACTCAAGTACAAGATCTGAGTACTTCTACTTTTACTCAACAAGATCTGAGTACTTCTACTTTTACTCAACAAGATCTGAGTACTTCTACTTTTACTCAAGTACAAGATCTGAGTACTTCTACTTTTACTCAACAAGATCTGAGTACTTCTACTTTTACTCAAGTACAAGATCTGAGTACTTCTACTTTAACTCAAGTACGAGATCTGAGTACTTCTACTTTTACTCAAGTACAAGATCTGAGTACTTCTACTTTTACTCAAGTACAAGATCTGAGTACTTCTACTTTTACTCAAGTACAAGATCTGAGAACTTCTACTTTGACTAAAGTACTAGGTCTGAGTACTTCTCCCACGTCTGGTAGTGACGTAGAACAATGTGGTTTCCCAACCGGGGGAGACATGCTCTCATTTCATCTATAAACATCGGAGGGTGTTCCCTGAGTAATATTGATTCACTCGACAGGTTTTTGATAATCTGATAAAAAGGTTTATTTGGCTCCTTCTTCCATAAAACTCCAGATTATTTATTCTGAGGGTGAGGCTGAGCTGGGGCATTTCACAAAACCGACGGTCGAAGAAATAACGGAGAGGGAGCCCTGGAGGAAAGTGCACATAAATGCTGATTGTTGGGGAATATTTTGCTTAGGTATCCCAGTCCATCACGTTCTCCTTTCCCATGGCAAAGGGCTACGGTCTACAGTCTTGTGATATTGCTGCTATCCTCTTAAGGAGGAGCAGCTCTGGCTCCTTGTTGTTGTTCATGACCAAGCATAAGCTGACCTGAGATAGTTTATGGTTCGTGGACATCGTGGGTCCTTCTTATCGGGTGCGTAAGTCCCACTGTCGTACATTCTTGGGCCATGGACGACAGTTTTAGTTACATTTAGTGCCGTTTGTTTAGTGTTGTTAAGGAAGAAGGTTGATCATACACTCTGAACGAGTTAAAACCTCCGACTAAGGAAGAGATCTTCAGAATTGGCCGGGCAACCGCTGTCACCTCGTGGCGGCAGCACATGTCTTTGTCAATTCTCCGGTCGTAACTCCATAATAAACCTTTAGTGTTTGCCATCATGCTCCTGCTCTCTCTGTGTCTCTCTTGAGTTTCGTCTCCATTGCTCCAGAAGTTTCCATCACAGTGATCACGTAATATAACGAAAAAGTTACTTAGAAATGGCACAAAGATTGTGGGTTGAATTAGTCCAGCATTAAGCTGATAAAGTAGTCGTTAAAACTGTGACAGTGTGTGCAACAGATAGTTTTCTGTCAAAGTCTAAAATCTAGAGCCCTTAGGAAATTGGAATTTAACACTTATCAGACAGGAGGAAAATAATTATCTTGCAAATGTGTGAGTGACAAACTGATGATTGACTCTTTCATTCTTACAAAATTGTTTAAAACTTACATTTATTTCATTGTACAGTTGTATTTCACAAATATTTACAAAAAAAAATGTACACATTACCACTGATGACTTCAACATTAAGTATGACAAGTCTTAATGATACGTGGTAGAAAAGGATTTATAAATATCCAATTTGAGAGTGGCTTTGAAAATACCAGAAAGATGTTCTCAACAAATTCTCTGTAACAAAGGTTTCTTGGATGCTGGCAGATACTTCATGTTCCCCTCTCTTTCCGTTTAATCTAGCGTGCCTACAGAGAAAATAAAGACCCATTAGACAACAAATACAAGAACACATCTGGAAGAGCATGCTGTTCTTCTGAACTTTATTAAGGTATAAAAAACCCTTAACATTTTAAAGTCATGGCAAGGCTTACCTTCAAGAAATGCAAATTCATCTATGGCCTCTATTGCGTTGTCTGTAGAAGCGAAACAAATGGAAAAGTTAAAACTGGTTCATAAACATTTATGTTTCTATAGAGCAGTGCTAATAAACAGGTCAGTCAGATGAACACAACAATAAACAACAACATTAACGTTTACTTTCCTTTACACAGATGTAACAGCATGCCAATTTAAGTTAGAAAGTCACAACCAGTGCCCTGTACTACAAATCCAGTTCTACATACCCTGGATATGTTTGAGTTACCTGGCTTACCTAACCCAAAACAAACGCGATCTCGCTCAGCGGTCCTACGACGCTGGTTATCAACTCGGTAACTCAAGCCAGGGTTTCTCTGTCCGGCTGAGAGCGCGTTCACATGAAAGGGGCGGGGTTATCAACATTTGACCAATCACAAACATGGACAAGTGTACTGACAGCGCAGCGCGTCATACTTCATGAATGAAAAGAAAACTATAATATTAGACATATGAAGATGTTAAACTTTAAACATCCATCACTTAAACACTTTATCCAGGATCAAAGCCACATAGCTGCACCTGCAAGGTGAATACAGCTGGTAACAGAACAAGTGTTTGAATGCGTACATTAACAGGTTTATGATATCACTGCCCCGTCTAAGACACGATCTGACTTTAATTACATTTGACTCGAGTGTTTCGTCAACTTAATGTGTTGCTTAAAATAATACTTCTGCATACAGTATGTGACACTGTAAGTGTTGCACGGCCAGATACGGCTCAGCTGACTCAGATAAGGAGATATATGATACATTATGATGTGATATGATGTGATATGAATGATAAAGGGACACATCGACGTCTGCACTCACAGTGCCGCGGACTGTACGTAATGTTACTTTGATCCGGTTACTTATGTTGTGGCAGATATTTAAGTAAGCTTTCTTAACGCTAATGTTATAATAGTCAGATTGCTCTGAACATGGGAGGTGATATTCTATTCATTTTCACGTTCACACAGTCGGTGATTTTTACCGGCCGTCTTTCCTGCAACTGCAGTTTTTCTGTATTTCCTTTCTCCTGTAATATGACTGGATAGCTTTAAACTCTGCACACTGAGCTCTGATTGGTCAGCAGGCGGTGCTTTCACTGAGTTGATCTCTTATGCTGAACGGCTAACCTGCTCCGGAGCAGGTTAGCCGTTCAGCTAACCTGCTCCGGAGCAGGTTAGCCGTTCAGCATAAGTTACCATGGAGATCTAGCCCGCTAAGAAGAGAACCAGCGTCGTAGGACCGGAAAGCCAGAGTTAACCCTGAAGTTACCTCGCTAAGCGAAAATCCGGCTACGTAGTACAGGCCTCAGGTCTGTCAGCTGAACTACCATAACACTGTAAGTCCATTTTCAAATAATAACTTTAGAAAACTTTATTTTTCCATTAAATTACACAACATTTTAATCTCCTTTCTCCATCCTTGCATTTCTGTGTACATGTATTCAGAGCACTCACCCAGGTCTTTCCTCTGCAGAGTTTTCCTCTTCCCTTGCTGCGCGTACACCAGGGAATCTTTGGCAATCATCTCAACAAACAACTCCTGGAACAAAGACATTCATTAATATTCTGAAAACCATTTGAAACTAAAACCAATTCAGACACGAAGAGGAATATCTGATATCTTCCTATCAATATCTTTTTGTTCTTGAACCCAAAGGAAATGTGACCTAAAATATGTCTATCGTAGACATGTATCACAAGTCTATTTTGATTATATATATATATGTCACTTTAACTTTCTTTCTTGGGTTGATGTTCTCACAGATTACATCAGTTCTATTGTAAACTACGGCTGTCCTTCCCAGGCTTCATCTCATCATACGGGTGTTACCTGGGATAATAAGCATGTCTTATGTCCCTTTTGTTTCCTGCTCCTTTGTATGAATTACTTTTGGTTTCTGCACATTTCTACTTATGTGCAATGCCTTGTTTTGTTTTCCATGCTGCTGCTGCAACGCAAACATTCCCCAATTTGGGATCAATAAAGTACCTATTATCTTATATACAATGCATTAAACAACTTCACTATTTGTGATCAGTAGTAGTACATCTATTATAATCCAATTAAATAATGTAAGGTTCTTATGTGCATTTTGGGATGCCTTTATTTAGCAGGGGCACTTTATAGTTAACTTTAATAAGCATAATGCTCATTTACACAGTATATACAAGGCATATTCACTATTATTTAAGAGGATAATTACAGTACATTGACTGAAGACTCTTTATGGACTAACTTGCTTTAATCTCATAGTAGTATCTATATCAGGGGGTCAAACTCAAATACACAGTGGGCCAAAATTAAAAAATGGGTACTAGTCGAGGGCCGGACTGGTTCAATGTTTATTGCCAAACTTATTGAAATGAACTTATTGCACATATTAAACCTGGAACTAACAAAGCTTCAATGATTGCCTATAAAAACAACATTAAACATGAAATAATCAGTTGCATTAATTTCTTATGGCTCTATCTGCAGCTTTTCCAGAGTCATTTCTTATGGCTCTATCTGCAGCTTTTCCAGAGTCATTTCAGGCTCTATCTGCAGCTTTTCCAGAGTCAGGACATTTTCCACAGGCCAACAACAGCTTCAAAAAAACGATTTCCCTCAAAGAAAAACCAAACATGCCCTGTTGTCGCAAGAAACAAAGTGCAGAAGGAAACATCCATTAACTCAGTGTGCTGCTCTGTGATGCTAGTTCAAGCCAGATACTTGGCATCTCATCTTGGGTGCAAGTTCATCAATGTTTGGGGTCAGGCTCTGAGCTGAGGAGATCCTCAGGGTTGAGTGAAGGTGTGTGCAATATACCGGCGGGCCAGATCTAATAGTAATTAGAAATTATCCTGCGGGCCGAAATTAAATCTACCAAGGACCTGATTTGGCCCCCGGGCCTTGAGTTTGACACATGTGATCTATATAGTATAGCAGTACTATTATTAAAGAGGATAATCACAGTACATTGATTGGAGACTCTTTATGAACTAACTTGCTTTAAACTCATAGTAGTAATAGTAGTCATTATTTATCTAACATATCATATTCCAATTACTTGTATATAGACTCTCCTTGCACTATTTCTATCCTATTTTATTTGTATTTTGATGGCAACTTAAAAAAGGAGCAGTTCCACTCATCTCATTGTACCTATATAATGACAATAAAGGATTCTATTCTGTTCTATTTACTTATATAACTATTTTATCTGTGTTATTGTGTTGCACTGTTGGAGGAGCCTGCTGTGACCTAAGATTTCCATTGATATATCTACACTGTACTGTAGCTATGTACAAATGACAATAAAAGCCTTGCATCTTGAATCTAGTACCACATTGTGAAAGCTAAGGCAGCTCTGTGTTGTTTCAGGACTTCCTCCTCCTCCATTTTTGTTATTTACCGTGGCTTTAGCGATGATGAACACGGACTCCTGGCTGGCCAGAGACACGTCCGGGTCGGTCTTCATGAGAGCTTTGATCCGGGCCAGCGGGAGTTTAGAGAGCCGTGTCCCGGGGCCTGTTGTCTGCGGCGGGGCGACCTCCTCCTCCACCTCGGGTCCCCCGCGGATCTCCTCCTCAATCCGATCAGGGTTGAGCTCCGTGGGGCTGACAGGTGTAGCTACTACTGCCGCCATTTTCTGTCTCTTAACACGGTCAAAAACACACAAAATACTACCTTTTTCTAAGCAGCATGTCACAGATGACAACAACAAGCATGTGCTTCCGGTCTTTTTGTGAGGGGTGTGCGCTGATTGGTTAGGAAAGCACGCGAAAGCCCGCCTCTTCCTCTCCCGCCAACTCATCCTCGTCTGTGATTGGTTAGAAAGCGAACTCGGCTATGACTATTGGCTTGAAGCAGACGTCGATCATAGTAAAAGTTACGTAAATGAAAATGACCGCAAGGAGATGTCAAGATGTAAATCCGGTCAGGGTCGAGCTCCGTGGAGCTGACAGGTGAGCAGCATGTCACAGATGACAACAACAGCATGTTCTTCCGGTCTTTTGGTGAGGGTTGTGCGCTGATTGGTTAGAAAATTACGCTAAAGCCCCGCCTCTTCCTCTCCCGCCAACTCATCCTCGTCTGTGATTGGTTAGAAGGCGAACTCGGCTATGACTATTGGCTTGAAGCAGACGTCAATCAAAGTGAAAGTTGCGTTGACGAAAATGACGGCAAGAAGATGTCAAGATGTAAATGGTTGATAGTACTAATGATAAGTTTATTTATATTAAAGCAAACCAGTTTATTAACAATGTATGTCATCCTCTTACTTTAACCGGTGGAAATAATCCCACCTATAGTCACTCTTTCACTTGTTTGTCCACTTGGGGGCAGCAAAAACAAACTGTAAACGATAGGCTGTATATCTGACCATTTGCAGTCTATGATTATTATCACCTAATACAATTAATAGAGAAACCATATATGTACGTATGCAGACAATAGTGCAAGGTCAAGTGACACTTGTGATTAATACCAGCACAGTGTATAATATTTGTTGGTTAAATAGCTTAATAAAGAAGCAGCAATCGACTGAAGTATTTTTAAAACCTAATATGATTGAGTATTTTCCCTCTCCTTCACATAGAGAGTTCCCTAAATCCCCCCTATACTTACTTATTGTATGTATTGTGTTGTATATATTCACTGGCAACATATAGTATTTTTGTTGTGTTCTTTTAGATGTTCATGTCAATACATCTTAATATAGCTGTGACATTACTAACACAGAATACAGAATGATCTTGTAGTCTTCATACATGATGTATTATTACTCGGTATGACATTTTATATGATGTGTACTTAGTTTATTCTTTAAAAATGTGGATGCAGCATTACATCAGTGCACTAATACACTGCACTAATAGGATTTAAGAAGGACTTAGTCTCCGACTCTCCCTCTCTTGTTCAGGTGTTCAGTCGCAGTGCGCTGAGCCTGAGGGACGGACATGAAGGACCTCCATATTCCAGGTAAATACATCTGCTTTACATACTCTTCTAATATTTCTGTTTCTGCAGATGTGTAAACACGTCTTTATTAGAAAGTGGTTTACACATTTTAAACAAAACAATACTTTCTGCAGATGTGTTAGCAAGTCTGCAGAATGTATTGTTTTGTTTAAAATCTGTAAACCACTTTGTAACAAGATATTACAGAGATGGTTATTTGTGTCTTCATTCATGGCTAATCAATTATTTAGCTGTGCTTTATAGATTTGCTATTGGCTATTGAGGTAATAACTTTGGGTTTAGCAAATCATAAATAAATCCTTTGCTTGTGTTAAACCTCCAAACACTTTTTCTGTCTTTATAGCAAAATGAATCATTGTGGACCATCTGTTAAAAAACGTTAACATTTAAATAATAGAATCGGAGGGATGAAACCCTCTTTAATGGTCACACATGCAGAGCACACACAGTGAAATGTGTTCTCTGCTTTTAACCCATCCTAGCACCAGGAGTCTAGTACCAGGAGTCTAGTACTAGGAGCAGCTATTGCACAGCGCCCGGGGAGAAATTGGAGTGGGGGGGGAAGGGGGATGTCCGGTGCCTTGCTCAAGGGCACCAGGGCAGGGCAGGAGGTGAACTGGGACCTCTCCAAGTAGCAGTCCACACTCCATATTTAGGTCTGTTCGGGGACTTGAACCGGCGCCCCTACGGCTCACAGTCCAAGCCCCTACTGACTGAGCCACTGCCGGACATTGAAATATGTAGGTAATTGAAGACTAGAGAGTGAACACCTACATTAGCATACATAAATGCCTGACTAATAATATACTTCATTGTTATCAACACCAGCCAAAGGTATTTTTATAACCTAGTTAACACAAACGACTAATTAATACTAGCTTTCAAAGTAAAATATTATCAACAATCAAGAGGACAGGTTAACTATAGATCCTTTGCAAAATGTGTTTTATTTGTCCATATAAACTGCAAAATGGCTGATTATTAATCCGTGTTTAACAACTTATTGTTTACATTTTGGCAAGGCAACTTACAGATTCAGCTTGATTATCAAATTCAGAATGCTTTAGTGTCAAAGTGCATACAGCAACAAGCAATATGTACAGGGTTATATTAAAAGCAATGCTAGAAGGTGCAGCAGTATCAGAAAATGGAAATAATAAACGAAGAACCCTCTTTTTAATTATCCATTTAAAACTGACCAGACTCACTAATACTGTTTCTAAAAGCAGCTTGAAATCCTGGCCACTTTAAGCCCACCACCACACGCTAAATTTAGCCCACAATGACACGGAGCTGGTACGTTCTGTAGAGTCACAGATGTCAGTTATCATTGTTGTAAAACCATCAGTTACTTTAAGCAGTTCACCTCAGATACCTGTTCTCCACGTGTGTTCTGTCATTTGGAGAAGTTATATTTGCTGTTGAAGACGCCCACACACAGCTCAAGTCTTGACAGATAAACTCTGACATTTGACCCCCGGTTGCTCTTTGTGTAATTCCGAAACCGTAAGCAACAGTCTTCCACGATCACAAAGGAAACAGGATACAAACCTTGCATTAACATGGAAGCCAGACTACTGTCATGTCTGGAAAAAACATAGTTTTTTGGCCAGAGTTGAAAAGAAATGTGCTGAGACTTTGCAAAGAATGTTCCCATTTCAGAAAGAAACAGGAAACGTGGACACATCCTGCTTTTGTCCATCATTTAAAAAGAAAAAAAGGAAGTTAATTCAATCAGCATCATAGTCTCAGTCTCTAGACCCTTAAAGCTGACAAGACACTTTTCTCAAAACGACGACACCTCAAAAGTGTGGCATTTTCTGTCATATAAAATGCTCACCTTGCATCTTCGGAATATGTTTAATGTCAGTTCATGTGTGTATACTTTAAAGGTCTCCTATTATACTATTTTTCATCAATATATTACAGGTCTCAGATATATCCAGAGCCTGTCTCTGATTGGCTGAAACACCAAACGGATCATTGCAGCATCCCATAATCCCCTCTGTTTCAGCCCTGTTTCCAAAGTGCTGATTCTCTGTCTGTTACTTTAGATGAAAATAAGGAGCCCTCCCCACGCCCCTCTGAGAGAGATTTGGTTACAAAGAACACAATGGTGCTCTAGGAGGAGATTCAGGTGATAAGGTGTGTGGGGGGGGGGGGTTACCTTGGTTGGTGATTGGCTAATGGTGACACAAGCCAAAACATTGTGATGACATCATAAAGTGGCCAAAATCTGATCAGCTCATTTTCAGACAGGTTTTTATAGAAATGGATCAGGAGAAAAAGAGAGAGAATCTTTGTTCCTGAAACTTTCAGAGTCTCTTTACACAGAGGGGACACATGTTGATGTAGAAGAGACATGAAGAAGAGGGGACACATGTTGATGTAGAAGAGACATGAAGAAGAGGGGACACATGTTGATGTAGAAGAGACATGAAGAAGAGGGGACACATGTTGATGTAGAAGAGACAAAGTGAAAAAGTGGATTTTGCATAATAGGTGACCTTTAATTAACTCTTACACAATCACTCATAACTTGGCTCTGTCCCATTAAAGACAGCGAATGCTAAGAAGGAATTAAGATTACACCAGGTTAGGACAGACGTTTCACAACACAAGTCAACCTGGAGGCCAATCTCATTAACAATTATCTAAACTAGGAACAGTCACACACTGACCTCCGTGAGACTTCATCTGTACAGTGCAAAAATAAACCAAGATAGGGATTGGCTCTCCTCCAACAAACGTAATGTTACCTGTGCGCTATTACTGAATACTAAAAAATCCACGAGCTACCCTGCAGTATACAAAGTCATTCAAACTAGCTGCACCTTTACCAGCTTTGAGAACACTTTCATGATCAATCATTATAAAACATATCATATATATTATTCTGAAATGGACCAATCTGCACAATCACTACTTTTACTGTCGCTACTTTCACTATATTTTGATGAGAATACTTTTCTACTTTCACTTGAGGAACATTTTGAATGCAGGACTTTAACTGAAACAGAGTATTCCTACACTCTGGTACTTCTACTTTTACTCAAGTACAAGATCTGAGTACTTCTACTTTTACTCAAGTAAAAGATCTGAGTACTTCTACTTTTACTCAAGTACAAGATCTGAGTACTTCTACTTTTACTCAAGTACAAGATGTGTGTACTTCTACTTTAACTCAAGTAGAAGATCTGAGTACTTTTACTTTTGCTGCTCTCTCATTTTTACAGGTATGTGTTAGGAATGCACGACATGAGGAAAACCCGATTCCTCCCAAAGCAGAATGGGAGCAAAGGTTCAAAAGATGAGGCTCCGGTGATGGAAAAGACACAAAGGAAGGTCTCTGTTCCCACCAGTAACATCCCGAGGCTGAGCGAAGCAGAGAGGATGATGCAGTCTCCGTTCGAGAGGGTCGTCTACGACATGGCCCACAACGAGAAGGTGGTGAACGAGCTGATGCTGGGGAGGAGGGTGGGATTCTACGAGCTGAGAGGAGAGATCGGGCAGGGCAACTTCTCCACCGTCAGGCTGGGCATCCACGCCCTGACGAAAGGTCAGACATCTTTGGATATTTATGTGGTTTCATCTCATTAATCCATTGTTTTTCTTTCAGCACATAAGAGGCGGTTTGCTTATGTCAGAGGTGTCCGAACTTTTTTCACCGAGGGCCACTAGAGGTTTATTGCCTCATAAGTTCAGTTGTAAGTTGGAAAAATCAATCCAATTATAGTAAATTACTCTTGATACTTGAAAATGCTGTTAAAAAAAACTGCCGAAATCACAGCTCTCCAGAGGGTTTCATTTATTTTGTTAACAGCTCATTCCTTAAGAAGTACAATATAAGACAAGCAGAAGTTTCATTTGCGGGCCATATTACATTATACATTTTGAATCTGCTGAGGGCCGATTCAAAATGGTCCGCGGTCCGCATTTGGCCCCCGGGCCATAGTTTGGACCCCCCCTGGGCTAGACAAACTCTACAATGTTTGAAAGCTGTGGCTCTATCTCTTAATCTGTGTGAAGAGTTATAAAACCTCATGAACATATAATCCTGCATGTACCTGGTCACTTTCAACATTCTCTGCACTTCATATTTGACTTCAAATCCCGAAGTGCTACAAGCAGTGAGCATGAAACAGTATAAAAACAGTACACAACACGGTAGAATGAATAAAAAGCAATAAAAAACTAACAATAAAATAAAAATAAAAGGATGGTAATACGTTTCATTTTGCACTATTTTTATTTTATTTATTTATTTATTTACTTATGTCCTATATATAATATGTTGCATTGTTGGAGGAGCTCGGGACCTAATTGTCTTTGCCATATCTACACATTAGCTACTGTGCATCTGACAATAAAACCTTTGAACCCTTGAGAAGAAGAAAGAGGAAGAAGCCACTTTATTAATCTAACAAGGGGGAATCCAGGTTTCACTCTGTTAGTATGTAGACAAAACAAATGAACATGTGCAGACCTATACACAACCGGTCTGAGTACACAGTCACACATGCACAAACATGCATTTTTTCTGATGGAGAGTTGTCAGAGTGAAGAGGCTTGTTTTACAGCACCAGGGGGCAGTTGAATGTGCAAAAACGGACAACTATTGCAAATGTTGTTACAGGAATACATCATGCAAACACTAGTAAAAACATATCAAGGACATTTGTAGGAATAAAAAAACATGGGCATGAAAATAAACTTTGCTTCTTCAAACATGGCTCAATATAACTTAGTTAATTATAATAATAAATTGTATTTGTATAGCACACTTTGAAAACAACGTCATGTCAAGGTGCTTCACAATTCAATGAGAGTAGAGTAAAACCTTATCTACGAAACATATATAACAAATAAAACCAGGACAGTCAGTAAAACGCGGTGCAGAGCAGGAGGGTCTTAAGGCTTTTCTTAAGGCACGGACACACCAGGCCGATTATCGGCGTCGGAGGGCGTCAGGCCGACGATGAGCGTCGACACGCCCTACTCAGATTGGTGTGTCCCGCACATAGGTCCCGCACCGTCGTGTCTTTTCAGCCGTGCTGACGCCTTTTCGGCCGGAAACCCAGCAGTCGGCAAAGGCAGTCGGCAAAAGAAATCACTCTGATTGGCTGTTCAGCTTAGCGAATCAGTGCATGAGAAGCGAAACGGAAGTGATGGACCCAAACAAACTATCAAGAAGGCAAATCTGAGATGTCATTGAACTCCAGCTCTCGACACAGGTTCGGGAAAGCCCCATGAGCTTCTCGCTGTAGAGTGAAAATGGAACGCACACGCTATTTGTTGTTTGTTTATATCACGCAGTCTGTTCTTCTTCTCTCGGTTATCACGCAGTCTGTCTTCCGGTTGTTGCCTCTTTTGAATGACGAATACACACTACCGCCGCCGAGTTTTTGCCACTCACGCATGCGCAGTTCGTACGTGCTACTTGGCCGTCGGCTGAAGTCTTTGCGGTGTGTTCCAGTGCGACACATGGCCAAGACGCAGAGACGTGAGGCGACACAACAGTCGGGGGTCCGTCTGTGTCAGTTCTTTGGTGTCAGCTTGGTGTGTCCGGGCCTTTAGTCTACCTTCAGATAAGACCAAGAGTCTGTTTTTCTGAGGAATGTAACTGTCTGAAATGATCCAGATGTTTCTAAGTAGCTGACATGATAAGAGCTTGTTGAATTATCTTAATACTAAGTAAAGGAGCTTACAAAGTACCTCCTTATCTCCTTTTAGCGTAGGTTACACTGGACCGTCCTTTACCTTTACACTCTGGGGTCACCTATAGAGTGCCACAGTGACGCGTCCTAAAACCCGGAAGTAAGCTGCGCATGGGTTCCTTCGACAAAAAAGCAATGCAATTTCTCCAGAGGATTTTGGAAAATAGATTAGATTTATGATTAGAAAATTATAAAAGTAGGGTAGACATGTGGATATTATCCGACTGAACAAAACGTGACCCGTCTCTTCAATGTGTCTCAACCACAGACCTTATTTCCAGCTATTTTCCAAAATCTTATGGAGAAATCTCATTGCTTTTTTGTCGAAGGAACCCATCCGCAGCTTACTTCCGGGTTTTAGGGCGCGTCACTGTGGCACTCTAATGTTGCCGTTTTCCACATCTTGTTTTGTTTTGCAACCAGAAGGGACACCAGACGTTGGAGCAAAGTACAACCAAATGCAAAAAATGATGTCTTTAGGTGACCAAAAACGTACATTTAACTGCCATTAACGAGAGCACATGGTGAAATGGTCAATAAATGTAAGATGAAGACCCAGAAAGCACCAAGCAGTCGATACCTGTCAATCACAAGGAGCCCTGGCCTTCAGCATAACCTGGTTTTACTACACAATTTAGAAAATGAACATTATGCTGCATTGAAGAAGACCTAAAACTAGAGATTGAGACCATAAACGCATTAGTTAAACGGACAATAAATAAGGTCAGAACTAAGGTTATTTTCTCAAAGACTTCCACACAATTGAACCCCTATTTTTGGATATAAGAGAGATTTTGGCTTCACTTTAACGACCTTGATAAAGACTTCCTGGAATTCCTTGCAACATCAAAATTTAAAGCGAGACATGTCAAAAACATCCGCTGTTGCGTAAGAGCGTTGTGAAAGAGCAGTTAGATTCTCCTAAACCCCCCGTTCCTCTTTTCATTTCATCGACCCCCTCGTGACATTTTCCAAGTCCTGGAAAAGTGGTCAGGAAACATTCCCTCCTTTCCTGTGGGCAGACGCACTTTGACCTTTTCTCTACAGAGTTTATGAATAATGCAGTAAACTGATCCCCACAGATCTGATCTGACCCCTGCAGTGTATTTATTATCTGTCAAACTGCTCTTATACTCATTTTCCTAAGTGTTCTTGTTTTTTTGGTTTTTTTAGCTGTTAAGGGTTATTTTATAGTTAATTTTAAATCTGGTGTAAATACTTGTCTTTAGCACCCTAGCATCGCAAACATTTCCCAAATTGGGATCATTAAAGTACCTACCTACCTACCTACCTACCTACCTACCTACCTACCTAGACTTAGATATTCTTTCGTGATAAGGCTTATATAACTTAAAGGTTAATTGACGGCGTCTTTCTGACAGGTTGCCCATCATTACATTACTGTACATTACATTACATGTTACTTGTTAGACGCTTTTATCCAAAGCGACTTACATACTCAATCCTGTGGGCAATCCCCACAGGAGCAATTTGGGGTGAAGTGTCCCAGGGACACAACGACATGCTGACTGCAGTGGGGTTTGAACCTGTGCTCCCCTGATCCCAACACCAACGCACTAGTCCACTGCGCCACAGCCATCACTGTCACTTTAGACGAGGCGCCGTGGGAATTGTAGTCTTCTATAGTGTGTTAACTACAGACGTCACGATTAGGTGCGGCCTTTCTTATCAAAAACACTACTGGCTCTAACAACGTTTTTGTTTTAGTCTTTGCTGTGGTTTGCTTTGTACAGCCCTTTGAGGCATTTCTTGTGATTTGGGGTTATAATAAATGTTGATTTGATTTGATTTGATTCTGTCTCAGAGAGAGTCGCTGTCAAAATCATGGACAAGATGCGTCTGGATAAGAAGAGCGGGCCCATGATGGTGTCAGAGATCAGCTGCATGGAGAAGCTGTGCCATCCCAACATCGTGCGGCTGTACGAGGTGATGGAGACCAGCAGGAAGCTGTACCTGGTGATGGAGTACGGCAGCAGTGGAGATCTCTTCTCCAGAATCACCACCAGAGGGAAGCTCAACGACCTGGAGAGCAAGATGGTGTTCGCACAAGTCATCTCTGCTGTGAAACACATGGTGAGCAGTTGCCTTCTTCATCATTCACTGATCCTCTGTGTCTCAAATCCTTTGAGCTTTGAGGGGTTCAAGACTCACAAGGTTGAGTCATTTAGGGCAGTGAGAGTGGGATTTCAGATGAAGTGAAACTATTTCAAAGGATCGTCTGTGGATGTTTAAACCATATTTATTTTAATGCAATAGTTGACTAATGGGGTATTCGTTGGGGGGTATTTTTACATAAATATTCAAATAGTTGAGGTAGAAAGTTGAAAGGAAATGAGATGACATACAACGAAAGGTTTCTCAGTCGGGCTTAAACTAGGGATGTTGTAATCAGCGTTTCAGCCCCATAAACCACCAGAACATCCCATAATTGAGCACTTAAATCTCAGAATGAAAAACAACATATTTAGTTTTTTCTCTGATTTAACGATGACTGTTAACAAACAGTTTACAACATGTGAAAACACAACCATCTTAGATTCAGTATACTTGATGTAAAAATACCAGTGAAAATCTGTGAAAACACAAAAAAGTACTGAGGGATTTTCAGTCAAATGCACATATATAAATTGTCCATGTGACATTATTATATACTTAATACTGATGGCAACCTTTCACTGTTATATCTGGTGGAAGCTAGTTTAAACTAATTCATATACTGGTTGTTTAGTCCTTTGGTTCCTAACACGGGGGTCTTTAAATACATACAATACTTAACATGAAACCATCTGAGTAGTTATTATCATATATATAACTCTCATATGACTAGGGAGGGTAAAATGTACATTTCCCTTAAAAATATTAAGTTAGAAAGTAAAAGACATGGTAAATAAATTAAGTAAAAGTACCTTAAACTCGTACTTAAGTACTTAACGTGAGGAAATTAACTTTTTATTTCCCACTGACTAATAATAATTTCAGCATTTCATCAAAATCTATTTCCTGTAGTGCTTTAAAAAAACTGAAAAAGCACACCACCTATGATTGTTGTTAAATGTTTTCAGAGATTTTCCACATTCTCTTTCCATATATGTTTAACATTTCATAAAACTGAGATTTTTTCCAATTTCTCTCTGACATTTCAGCACGACAACAACATCGTGCACAGAGACCTGAAGCCAGAGAATGTTTTCTACACCACCAGCCACTGCATCAAGGTGGGAGACTTCGGCTTCAGCACGGAGAACCGGCCTAACGAACTGCTCACTAACTTCTGCGGCTCCCCTCCGTACGCTGCTCCTGAACTCTTCAAGGACAAAGGGTACGTCGGATACTACTCGGACGTCTGGGCTTTGGGTATTCTGTTATACTTCATGCTGACGGCCACTCTGCCTTTCTGCGGGGAGAAAATGGGGCGTTTGAAGCGCAGCATCCTCCAGGGGGCTTACAGAATCCCTGCGTATGTGCCGGACCCCTGCCAGCTGGTGATTAAAGGCGTGCTGCGACCTGTGCCTATCGACCGCTCCACTCTCACGCAGATTTTAAACAGTACGTGGCTAACGGGGATCGACTACCCTCCCCCTTATGTGTCGCTGCCCCTCTCCCCGGCTCATTTCCTCCAGGCAAACCAGACTCTGAGTGTGGAGGAGGCGGAGGTGAAGAGCTGTCTGTCAGATCTGGGGATTGTGACGGTGCATTTACAGAACAATCAGTGTGTAGACTGCAGGAGTCCGCTGACGGGGACCTACAGGATCCTGCTCCATCGGGTCCAGAAGAGGAGGTCCGTGGAGGCCGTGGGGTATTCAGCGCTCCAGCCTGATGAGTATGGGACCTCCAAACAGTGGTCTATAGCTCCTGTGGACAAACACGATCCCTCCGCTGTCTGTGTTGTACTGTAAAGAGTAAGAGTGGTGCAGAAACGAGTTCTAAACCCCGGAAAAGACTTGTCCCATGTCTTGAAGTCAATGTTTTTTCATAGCTGGTTGTGGCTAGAAACCTAAAATAAGGACTGAGGTTTATACACTCTCAGATATTTGTTCTACAACATGAAATACCTCAGTAAATACACAGCTTGTGAATGTCAAAAGTTTCTATATGTCATAAAACGGCCTTGGGTCCCTTGAAAGGCGCTATAAAAAAGTAATCTATTGTTATTATTATAGCCTAGCGATTGAGTCTTAAAGTGGTGCTAATATATGGAGATGATCCTGCATTACAAAACGTTTTAAGTATCATAAACATGTGTTGGCCACAAAGCTTATATTCTGCGATACACTGAAATCCAATGGGGGAAATCCTTATGTCTTTTTCCTAGGGACCCCTCACCGATGCTAATTTATGGGACCACCTACAAAAGGACTTTATCACTACACTACTGTATAACTGGACTTATCACTTACACATGTGCCCATTTGTTGGCTAACACTCCTTCCATCACGTCAGGCTCCTTTTCTCTGTGAGGCTTTGTGTTACATGTTGAGAAACGCTCCAGTTGTGTTGTGCAACGCTCGAATGAAATGGATCCAAATGGATGTCCGGGATCTCCTGTTCTTCTGTGTAAGTCAATCACGGCTCACGCTTGAGGGCACATCTTCTTAGTAATCAGCTATGGCTTTGTGTCATGATTACATCACCGATAAAAGCTAAGTGACGCAGGTGTATCAATCTCTGTATGATTATCAGCCTCTTCAAAGCCCTCTTCCGTGCACACATCTACTGAACTAATCCGGGGCTGCAGGTAATCCTGATGAAATGGACACTGAGGACATGCTTAGGTAACAGAAACGAAACCTGAGACTGGAAAAATGTCCTGGGGTGAAAATAATGTAGAGCAAAATTGGAACCACATGAGGCAAGGACAATGGACAACGTGTAAAACTACTCCTCTCAATGTGTGTTAAAGCTCACCTATTATGCTATATTTGAACAATATATTATAGGGCCATATCGTGAAAGAGAGAGGGTTGTATTTTCTGACACTTTGAGAGTCTCCTGGGACACATATTAATGTATAAAAGACATCCAAAAGTACATTTTGCATGATAGGTGACCTTTAAAGCAATTACTGATGCCTGAAATGCCTTTTGTAAATATAGAAATGTATTTAAATGTTTGTAAATCTTACCATTTACATTTTGCACGACTTAAATCTCATTTTGTTGATATCTGTGTTAAGCTAGGTGCTGATGCTTTGCTTATGTTTTATGGCAATACTTTTGAAAATGCTCTATGGATACTGACCTGCACTTCATGCTATCTGGCAATGAGTAACGCTGTATCGACTCATCAGAATAAAAGTAACACAGTTTCCTCATTCCTTATCTTTCCACTGGGATAATATTATGCAAGACTCCAGCCAAGGTTTTAAACATTTACCGAGAGATTTCCCATGATTTCTTGCTTCCTTTAAAGCACTGAAGTTAAACAAAAAAGGAAAAAGCTTGACACTTGAGGTAATTCGCAGGAACTGATTTTGGAGCCGTCCGAGATCCCTTTCCTATAAAAGAGCTGATGAGGAAATATGATGCATTTGTGTATTTGTTCAAACATTAAGCAGCGGGGTCTTTTGAGACTGTGACATTTCATTTTGTTCCAATCTGTGGTCTCTTACTTCTTCCCTTCATTTAACTTCCACTTCACCTTTCACTTTTAAATTCCCCCCGTAGGTAAAACGATCTGGTGCCAGGCTCTTTGCATATTACCATCACCCGTGTAGTTTAGCGCCAACTCTGCCAGTGTCTGCACGCACCTGCTGTATTTCTGATACGTGATAACCACTCAAGCGTCATATTTTGCGATGAAGTGTTGAACCCCCATGCCTACAGCCCTTTCACACAGGAAAGTTTACAAAGTGTGTAGACAGGAGACAACACAAGGCCCGAACAAGTGCCAAGGACAGGAGTCTCGACTTGCTGTTTATTTAGGAAACAAGTTATTGCTCAATATCACTTGTCTGCTAATGAATGTTATCACTCATGATGCTAACCCCACAGGATTATGTTTTAACTGCTGCAGTAAATAATGTCCCTTTTGTTGGAAATGAAAGTGATACAACCAGACGGCTGCTGTTGCAACAGATTTAATTAAAGTAAGTTGTTATGCAGAGTGAATGAATGTCTTTAAGGTGATCAAAGGTGGACAAATAGAGCATGAAAGGCATACAAATAGCCCTCAGATAAATGTTTAATGAGGCCGTATTAGGCTTTTTGGGGTTTTCTCTTTCCTGGTGTTATATAGGTTTTTGTGCATGTAACTGGTCTCACTTTTTACTTCTGGAACAAAAATGACATCACTATGTAACACTTGTGCTTCTATTGGCTAGCGCTCCAACACATTGTACTTGATAGCCTGTATTTGACCAATCACAACAGAGCTGGCCAGCTAACAAATCAGAGCAGACTGAGCTCTGGTTTCAGACAGAGGGTGAAAAGAGGTGCTGCAGCACAGGCAGTATGAGAACAATAAAGAGCTTTTTGAACATTAAAGCATGGAGACATGTCCCAGTAGAGACACTACATACTGATATACACCTGAACATCAGCAGGAGAGGACTCTTTAAAGTAGAGACACTAAATACTGACATACACCTGAACATCAGCAGGAGAGGACTCTTTAAAGTAGAGACACTACATACTGATATACACCTGAACATCAGCAGGAGAGGACTCTTTAAAGTAGAGACACTACATACTGATATACACCTGAACATCAGCAGGAGAGGACTCTTTAAAGTAGAGACACTACATACTGATATACACCTGAACATCAGCAGGAGAGGACTCTTTAAAGTAGAGACACTACATTCTGATATACACCTGAACATCAGCAG
Source organism: Dissostichus eleginoides (assembly GCA_031216635.1). Classification (NCBI taxonomy): domain Eukaryota; kingdom Metazoa; phylum Chordata; class Actinopteri; order Perciformes; family Nototheniidae; genus Dissostichus; species Dissostichus eleginoides. Next base: position 35,119,745 of record CM062270.1, on the reverse strand, counting down.
GAGAGGACTCTTTAAAGTAGAGACACTACATACTGATATACACCTGAACATCAGCAGGAGAGGACTCTTTAAAGTAGAGACTACATACTGATATACACCTGAACATCAGCAGGAGAGGACTCTTTAAAGTAGAGACACTACATACTGATATACACCTGAACATCAGCAGGAGAGGACTCTTTAAAGTAGAGACACTACACACTGATATACACCTGAACATCAGCAGGAGAGGACTCTTTAAAGTAGAGACACTACACACTGATATACACCTGAACATCAGCAGGAGAGGACTCTTTAAAGCAGAGACACTACATAGTGATATGAACCTGAACATCAGCAGGAGAGGACTCTTTAAATATACATTCATATAAGACAATCACTGTTTTTACCATCACTCAAAGTGTATCGGGGGAAGAATTACATTATATCAGGTTAAAATCACATGTTTATTTTCAACAACTCATAAATGCCACAAAATCTATGAAAAATCTATGATTTGAACACGTGATAGTTAGGGGTGCAACAACTAATCGACTTAATCGATTAAAATCGATGACCAAATTAGTTGCCAACTAATTCAGTCGTCGATTCGTTGGTGACGTCATCACGTGTGTTTTAGGCGCCGTTTAGCTCCAACGTTATCGGTCTTTTTATTGGTACTGGAGACATTTATAAAATATGTCATATGTTTTATTGCTACATAAACATTATATCGCAGTCTTAGTGTCGCCAACTCGTTTCTAATATGCAAAAAGACAAAATGCGTCTATGGTGTATTTTCGATCTTTCCAATCAAGACGAGATCTCTCTCCCCCGTCTGTGTGCGAGGGGGCGGGGCAGTTACACACACGCGTCTGCTACATGCATGCGAAATATTATTTATTTAATTTAAATAAAAAGCAATGTTAATTTTGTTCAAAATTTGTTTAGTTAATTTAATAATATATATATTTTTGAATCAAGTATTCATCTTTATTGTCTTCATTGTTAGTTTCCACATGCCTAAAACAACCTCAAGCTAAATCTAAAAGTTGATGGCTAAATAAGAGCGTTTGAGAAATTGTGCAAGGCATAATAGTCCGAATAGTCGATTAATCGTTTCATTAATCGATAGATTAATCGATTATCAAATTAGTCGTTTGTTGCAGCCCTAGTGATAGTCATAAACCAGTGCCTGACAAAAAGTAAAAGTGATGAGTGAAATAAGATTTGTTTCTTTGTCTTTTCCTTTCCTCACCCTCTGGGATTATCACGGGGAGCCAACATATTATTGCCAAAAAGCAGGTCACCATTCGATTGTAATTGCATTTGGCAGAGAGAGAGCAGCCTTGAGCTCTGGATGAATAACAAATATGTTCACTTCACTAACAGACGTTTTCAGACGGTTGCGAAACAGTAACCACTTTGCCTTATATAGACAACTTCCTTGCAGGAGAGTACAATATTACTGGGATAAAAAGGGATTTGGGGGTCTCAAGGATTACATTACATAGTAGATGTGTTTAAGTCTATATATCAACCCTGTGTGATAGTTTACAGTCTGTCGCCCTACTTACCATCCTAAACTCAAGCCCCACAGTGCTGCAAAGGGTTTCACTTTTACTTGTAGTCTGTATATAAAGACGGAGGACATGACAGCTTCCAAAAACTGAAGCCAAAACATCTCGATAGCCCTCAGGTGTCTGCAATACACGTCATACAGTCTCCTTTATCTAAGCGAATGACAACAAGGGCCAAGCTAAAGAGTTCATGTCAGAACACACTTTTCTTAAAGATGGTTTCAGTCAATTTAGGTAGTTATTATCATGCTGATTCATGTTTATTATGTTGGCTTCAACTATTAATTTCATACTACACAGAGAAAGTGAATTGTACAAATGTATTCCTTACTTCCCCTTACAATGTCTTCTGTGTCAATTTGATCCAGATTCTATTTATTGAGATGCTATACCTAGCTACCTAAAAGGCCATTACAGTGCTAACTTGCAGCTAGATGGCTAATGCTAACAAGCTGCGTTAGCTCCCCGCTAACCTCAATCATATCTTAGATTCTGACTCCAAATGATGTCAAAATCTTAAAATGGCAACTTTTGGATTTTAGCTTCTTCTGAGTTCCTCTGGAGGAGGTTGTGTTTTGTTGGGGGATTGCTAGTGACTTATCCGACCGGCCCACATCGTACGACCGGCCCACTTCAGTACCGGCCCATCGGGATTCGTCCCGAACGTCCCGATGGCCACCAGTCCGCCACTGCTTGATGCATAACCAGTTGCTTTATTTTATAGTGCTTGGAATCAGTAAGTGGTGATGTAAAGGGCGTTCTGTTCTGTATGTGTTATTTCAACCCAGTCTCACGGCATTTCGTGTCATAGTCACGGAATTAATCTATTGATTCACCAACACGATTTCGCCATTTTCTCGTGTCACACAGAACGATTTTAGAAGCAATGTATTTCTATTGGTAGTATGTTTCGTGCCTGCACCAAATAATAACAAATTAGAAGGAAAAAAATAATACAAATACAGATTTCAGTATTCTGAGGCTCTGAGCTCCATTTCTTTTCCTCGCGGACGGCAAAAAAAGACATTATACAATTTAAAATAAAAGGGATAGGGTTAGGTTTAGGGTAAGATATTGAGTAAGAAAATGTTTTTATGAACCACACAGCTTCTGTTCTTCCAAGACCCGACCGGACAAAAAGATGTGGTGCAGGCACGAAACATACTACCAATAGAAATACATTGCGTTCTGTGTGACACGAAAAAATTCAAAGATCGTGTTGGTGAACACGAATCAATAGATTAAATACATTTTGTAACTATAACACGAAATGCCGTGAGACTGGGTTGGTTACAAAGCGTAAGATGAGGGAAAATTGGATCAAGATCACGTCTTACTTCAGAGTATTGACATAAAACCTTTCCCCCACTGAGCCGAGGTGTGAAGGAGAGAAACAGCTCCAGGGTTTCAGACCACATTAACTCTATTATTCTCACATCCATGAACCGAACCCAACAGAGGGTCAACACTCTGGTGACTGATTACTGCTTTGTTAATGTTTCATGGTGTAAAAACGAGAACAATAATTAACACCTGCACTTTATGTTTTCTGTCATTGCGTGTCTCTCCTGTATCGGACACACTGTATGAGAGACCTGTACTTTATTATTCTAACGCTAAAGTATTTAACTATACTTACTGTTCCATTTGACATATGTTGCATAACTGACACTCATTTGCAGGATTTCAACCTACTAGACAAAAAATAACCTCTAAATTATGGACATCAACATTTAAAATCATCTGAAACCAGAGCCCAGTCTGCTCTGATTGGTTAGCTGGCCGGCTATGTTGGGATTGGTCAACCAGCTTAGAGATGTCCCGCCCCTTAGCCTTTCTTTGCAATGAGTGTAGCCAATAGGAGCGCAAATGTTACATAGTGATGTGTGGGAGTGAAACTCTCCCTGTGGAGGGAGCTTTGGGATTTTAGACTTTGCAGACCATTTACATGCACTAAAACCTAACCCTAATGGTGCGTTCACACCGGATGCGATGCGATTTTTTTGGGGGCGGCGCGATTACATGTAAAGTCAACGCAGAGATGCGGACAGATGCGAAATCGCTCAGACGGTGCGCATGAAGCGGTTGATGCGAATGCCGCAGCGCGATTGAGGCGATTGGAGGGGGCCGCGACAAACGCTCAAGTTCAATTTTTTCAACTCGAGCGTCAAATTCGTGTGACGTGATCTCGCTGTAGCCAATCAGCGGTGAGGATCTCAGCCTGCCTTCACTGACGTTGAACCAGAAAACCAAAACATCAGCCGTTAGCTGCTTTATTTATGTCTGTAGGCCGTTTGGACGGAGCAGCTACAACGTTAGCTTAGCCGATCTCCATTCAGAAAACACGCATTTTAAAAGGTTTTTCACCTGCCGTCTGTCTGCAGACTTGGCAAAGCATTAATTCATGGTTTTTACTAACCGGTATCAGTATGTTGTTACTTCGGCATCATTTAGAAACGTGTATTACAATTAAATCACGGTAAAATATGTTCATTTGTTGTAGTTGTAGCCCCCAAGCCAGCGCGTCTTGTTTGAATGATGCGAGTAAACACAGCTGACAGCCGCGGTGAAACTCGAGCGTTTAGAGCGCTGCGAATATTCGCATCGCGTCCGGTGTGAACGCAGCATAACCGTACACATGATAACATTTAAGTTTCTAAATGATTCAAGGGGCACATTGCACACATCTGGAGACTTGTTGTTCTTCCCATCCACATATTTGCTTTGTTACTTCAGAAAACACAAGTTTGGAATTCAATGATGAATGTTTGAGGTCAGCATTTCTAAATTCAGTATCGAGTTGTGATGGTTCATGTTGGATAATCGCTAACATGACCTATGCTTATCTTGCCGTGCCTTTAATCCACCGTACAAACTCATTCTAAAAAGATTGGAGTCGTTACACAATGGAAAATGGACTCTTAAAAGCCAACAAACATACTTAAGAAATGCTTGACTTCTCAAAGTGTGGTGGTGACCCCCATTGTCCAACAAAGGAAACGTAGGAACTGCTTACAGCTGGAGAACATTAAACGTAATGGAGGATGGATGGTGGTAAAACCGCTTCGGAAATACCTCAAAAAAGACATCTATGGGGACACATTTGACTCTCTGCTTATAACGTTGCTGTTGGTGCATGTCTTATGTGATTTCCTGTTAGCTCAAAATAGGACAGTTTGTTGATATTTGTTATAGACTAACTTGGAGTACAGTACACAAGTACACAACATCTGTGCTAGTGTTTACACATTATTATATAGTATGGAGTTTTTTGTATGCATCCTACTTTTTATTGCACAGTCAAGAAATAAACTTGAGAGATGCTGTAAGTCACATCTGTCAAACTCAAGGCCCGGGGGCCAAATCAGGCCCTTGGTGGATTTAATTTCGGCCCGCAGGATAATTTCTAATTACTATTAGATCTGGCCCGCCGGTATATTGCACGCACACCTTCACTCCTTCCTGAGGGTTTCCTCAGCTCAGAGCCTGACCCCAAACATTGATGAACTTGCACCCAAGAGGAGATGCCAAGTATCTGGCTTGAACTAGCATCACAGAGCAGCAACCTAAGTTCAATGGATGTTTCCTTCTGCACTTTTGTTCTCACGACAACAGGACATGTTTGGTTTTTTCTTTGAGGGAAATAGTTTTGTTGAAGCTGTTGTTGGCCTGTGGAAAAATGTAATCATAAGAAATGACTCTGGAAAAGCTGCAGATAGAGCCATGAGAAATGAATGCAACTGATTATTTAATGTTTAATGTTGTTTTTATAGGCAATCATTTAAGCTTTGTTAGTTCCAGGTTTAATATGTGCAATAAGTTCATTTCAATAAGTTCTGCAATAAACATTGAACCAGTCCGGCCCTCCACTAGTACCCTTTTTAAAATGTTGGCCCACTGTGTATTTGAGTTTGACCCCCCTGCTGTAAGTGGACGACATGCAACCAGCAGGATTCATACGAGGGACATTTTGCTTTCATGTCCTGAGATTGTTAATGAAGGCATTGGTTTTTATTAATGTATAAAGCCATTTTAGGTAAGCTTCCACTGTACATATGTGCCAGATTTGCTCCAGTTTGTGACTCTTACAACCTCAGATCTAGTGCCTGGATACGGTTCCAGGTTCCTGCCGTGCGGACTGAGGCTGGAAAAAGGAGTCTTTTTTATTATGGTCCTTGGTCTTGGAATGACCTTCAATCAAGCCTAAAACTGAGGGCACTTGTCCCTATAGCATGTTTTAAATTGAAGTTGTCTGAGGTCCTTACCACCAGCTGCTCTTGCAGTAATAAGTAGTACCTTTCTTACTGTCCTAATGTGCACAATGTAGTGACTGCTTTTTCGTCTTTTGTTTTCTTAGTTATGTTCTCTGTATTTTATATGTTTGTGTTATGTGTTATGTGTAACGTTGCTGCCTTCTTGGCCAGGTCAGCATTGAAAATGAGATTTTATCTCAACGCTTTTATCTGGTTAAATAAAGGTTAAATAAAAAAAATTAAAATCCAGTTTCAAAATGAGTCTTGGATGAGTTGTGCAACATTAACCAGCGTTAAACCCAGTTTCAGTTTCCCGTAACTTGGAGATAAAACTGGATTACAAAGTGGGGAAAAATGTGACAAGGGATCTGTGTGTCAGCTGCCTTTTAGTCATATAATATATTGTATATCTAAAAATTAACTGCCTTTCAACATAATCTTGTGTCTGTTTCTTGTTAAGAAGCACTCTGGTTTCCTTAACTAAATGTTTTATTAAATCACTACAAAGAAAACCTGGAGCCAGGTCGGACTACGGCTTGGTTTCTTCTGGCAAAATGTAATGAAATAGTGCGGTGTGCATCTAGTCCAAGGGAAGCCTCATAAAGACTTTATTTAAACTTTTAAATACGTTTTCACACTAAGGGAACCTGGATCTTTTCCCACATGCTTATTCGCAGCACATTTTTTGAAAGGATCACTTGACAGTCAGTCAGTATAAACAAGAGGAATGATTTCAGCACGCAGAACCTTTTTCAATGCTCATACGGGGACTTGAGTATTGTTGAAAAACTTAATAAATCTGTGAATTAAACCTTTAATCCAGTGTTTTTGGACTGACTAACAGGATGAGAATGTTAACAGAAAGCAGATTTGTAACTTGCATGTCAATCCTTTATCTGCAATGTTAATATTAAGTCAATTAAAGCAGCTTTGCAGAGCAACTGTCCACAGTGCCAAGTTTTAAATGATGGCTAACGTGGTCAATTATTGGCCAAAGTTGATCCCAAAAGCAAATTAAGTGAGAGATTATGGACTAAATCCAAGCCTGCTTTCATGGATATCCAGTGAAAATGTAATAAGCGAGGAATGGTGCAACTATGGCACCACTAAATCAGTGCAGAGCTGATGGAAAACAGCTTGTTGTAGTCACCTAAATCATCAAAACTTCAAGAAAAACGTTGGGTTATATTGCGTGTTTTTATTTAATATAGGAAGACACCATGGGTCATGACCGAAAGAACGAGATCGCGATCACAAGCGGCCGAGATGGGTTTTCTCCGCAGGGTGGCTGGCGTCTCCCTTAGGGATAAGGTGAGAAGTTCAGTCATCCGGGAGGGACTCGGAGTTGCACCGCTCCTCCTTCTCGTCGAAAGGAGCCAGTTGAGGTGATTCGGGCACCTAGTAAGGATGCCACCTGGGCGCCTCCCTAGGGAGGTGTTCCAGGCACGTCCAGCTGGGAAGAGACCGAGGGGTAGACCTAGGACCAGGTGGAGGGATTATATATCTTCGCTGGCCTGGGAGCGCCTTGGGATCCCCCAGTCAGAGCTGGTTGATATGGCCAGGGAAAGGAAAGTTTGGGGCTCTCTGCTGGAACTGCTACCTCCGCGACCCGACCACGGATAAGCGGGAGAAGATGGATGGATGGATGGATAGGAAGACACCAAGAACAATTTTATTGAAGATATTCACCACAATATAAAAATATGGAAATCTGCCGTACAAAAATTCTAAGCATTTCCAAACTGCCAAACAGTGGCGCATTCCTATATATAATTATTAACCGGCTATTACATTTAGGATGGCTAATGTGGTCAATTATTCACCAGAATGCCAAATTTAAGCCTGCTTTCATGCATATCCTTTGAACGGAGGAACGGTTCAACACATTTTCCACCAAATCAAACATGGCACCACAAAATCAGTGCAGAGCTGATGGAAAACAGCTGGCTGTAGTTCTCTAAATCAGTGGTTCTCAACTGGTCGCGACCCAAAAGTGGGTCGCGGACCGTTTCGAGTGGGTCGCAGATGTGTGTGAGGGAAGAAAAAAAAATAGATTTTAAAATAAAATGTTTTTGAAGTCACACTTTTATTTTGAAGGCCCGATTTTCTAACGCTGTGCATGCAGTCGGCATTGGACTGGAAGTACCGGAGACCATAAACGGTTTTGAAAACATCTGTCACCTAGTGATCATCTTCTCAATAAAACATCTTTGCTGATGTTTTTTCGAGTCTTCTGGCCAATCAGAATTAAGATTGTTGCCGGAAGTCCCCACGGAGAATAACTTTGCGGTAGAACTACTCTTCACACATCCATGGGTACAACTTCCGATACAAATGAACACGTAATGAAATATGACCCCCAGTTTGATGATTGACAGGTCACAGAACAATGGGAGCTATCTACCCTCATCCACAATTTAAAGTAATTCACACAGACTATCTCCTCTTTGCTCTTCTCTCTGTGTGGAGCAGCAAGTTCAGCTGTCTAAGTGAAAAAGTGAAAAACAAAAAATGGTAGAAAATATTATTAATATGTTGGGTAGTAATAGATTTATTTATTTTCTTCTCAGAGTGTACCCGAATGCGTGGTTTATATGTTAGTATTTCTAAAAATCTCCTGGGGGAGAATCCCCCCAGACCCCCTGAGCATGTGTGCCTTTTGATGTTATACAGTTGAGCTTTGATTCCATCATCTCATTAAACCTTTTTTAAAGCATACTTTAGTTCTGTGAAGGGATATAAGGGATATATGCACTGTACTTCACTTTAATTAATAATGTATGCTGAAAAGCGTATATATTACAGCACGATTTTTTGTTGAATAGATTTGAGTGGTTCAAAATTTCGGGTCGCGATTTATTGACTAAGGAAAAAGTGGGTCCCGAGGCCTGACCAGTTGAGAACCACTGCCCTAAATTATCTCAACTTTTAAAAAAACACATGTTTGGTTTGCCTTTTTTTTTACTTTTATTGATTTGATACAGGAATACAAAACAATTTACATTTTTAATGAAAATACAAAAATATGAAAATCTGTCATACATGAAAGCTTGATACATTTCCAAGCTGCCAAACATTCCTATATCATTTGTAACTAGCCAAATTTTAAATGGCTAATGTGGTCAATTATTGGACAACATTCTTACCAAATGCAGGCTTTGTCTGAGACTATTGGACCAAATATAAGCCTCCATTAAATATGTAATAAGGGACCAATGGAGCAACCCATTTAAAAAGAAAAGTGAACCATGGCTCCTCTAAATCTATACAGAACTGATTGAAAAACAGCTTGGTGTAGTTCAGAGGTTGCGCTAGACTTTTTCGCAGCCCGTCATTTTGACGGACAGGATCGTAAAATGTCCGTCAAAATCCAGTATAACCCGTCGGCCTTTAAACAACTCTGACGAGGGGGAGGAGAGAGAGCACGCTCGTGAACTGTCAACCGGGGGGGGGAGAGCACGCTCGTGAACTGTCAACGGGGGATGGGCGCACGCTCGTGAACTGTTAGCGCCGTGTTATGCATGCCCACTGCACCTCGCGCGAGTGCGCACAGCGTAAAGCAAAAACTTGCAGACATTTCAATGATTTGTCCGGCAAAGTTAAGTTTGGAAACGGTATCATTTCCTTTTTGGCGAGCATGCATAACACGGCATAACACCGGAGCCTCGCTGCAGGGAAGCTTTGGCGCTGTTCAGAGTTTGTTCTAATCTGTTGAAATGACGGACTGCTTTCAGATTTTTCCGTCATTGTTAAAAGAAATCCGTCAATATTCGGTTAACGCGACCTCTGGTGTAGTTACCTAACTCATCAACACTTAAAGAAAAACCTAAAACTGGGTTATATTGCTTCTCTCTTTATTTGATACAAGACATTAAGTACAGTTTAAATGAGGATATCCAAATATGGAAATCCGTTGTACATAAAAAACTCAATACATTTCCAAGCTTCGAAACAGTGGCTCCTTCCTATCAATTTTGTAACTGGCCATTATTTAGGATGGCTAATGTAGTCATTATCAAGAAAATGAATGTCAAATGCACATTATGTCAGAGAATAATTGACCAAATCTAAGCTGCTTTCATGGATATCCAGTACATTTGTAACAAGGGAGCAATGGAGCAACCCATTTCAAATAAAATATGAACCATGGCACATCTAAATCTGTATCTGATGGAAAACAACTTGGAGTAGTTACCTAAATCATCAAAACCTTAATCTGGTTTCTTCACTTTCTTTATTTGATACAGGAAGACACAAAATACAATTTAAATGTAGATATAAAAATATGGAAATCTGTTGTATAAAAAAAACTCAATACATTTCAAAGCTGCCGACAGTGGCTCATTCCTTGCAGACGCTACTCATCACTTATCAGAATCATAGCACTGGCTCATACACAACGTTAAACTGGCTACAACATTAGGATATGTTCGTGTTATAGTGAACCGTGCACACATATACGTCCTCTGTCAGCACAGGAAATACAAAATCTAGTGAAACATAATCCACGGTGATATACGAGGCCTCCCCTGACAGGAAGGGGAAGTATCTCCTCCTCTCTCCCCTCTACTTTGAGTGGTCTGCAGAGACAGAAAAAAAGGTTTTATGATGATTTACATACACTTGAGCTTCTCTGTAGGAGATAAAAGTGCGTCAGAGTATGTTGTGAAACTTACACAACACATACAGTTTCAATGACAAAACAAACAGGTGTGCAGGTTGTCAATTTGTTGTAACCCCCCCCCCCCTTACAGAATAAGACAAGATTGATAGTACAAAAACATTTTAAAATGATAGACAAACAGATGGTTGAAATCACAGCACAAAAAACAAAAAAGACACATAACAAGGTCGAGCTAAATGTTAGTCATGGTTGACTATAGTATTCTGTGTTCTAATTCAGTTAGAAAAGATAAATAAAGAATGATGAATCAGTTAGGGAAGATTAAACAGTTTCAAACGTTCCATGTACGTTAAAAATGGTGTCCATGTCCTATAGAATTGACAAGTTAAGCCACCCAAAGTACACTTTATTTTCTCCTTGTGTAGAAACTTCATAAGTTCTGTCACCCACTGGACATGAGTGGCAGACGCCTCCTGCTTCCACCTCATAAGTACAAGATGTTGTGAAACTTCTTACCTAATTCTACACCCTGTTGTCGACGTCTTGAATCAGATCCTGGACCCAGCGGTCATTTGGGTTGGCACAGCGAGTCCTCTGGGTTTTATGGGATGGCTTTTTCTTCATCCGAAACCTGGTGTAACAGAATCAGAATCAGAATACCTTTATTAGTCCCACATCTATCTATCTATCTATCTATCTATCTATCTATCTATCTATCTATCTATCTATCTATCTATCTATCTATCTATCTATCTATCTATCTATCTATCTATCTATCTATCTAGTTGGTTGGTATTTAACAACAAGGGGTGTTATAGTCTGTAGGTATTATTACACGTTTTATAAGACATAAGGTACTCAAAAGTCAGCCTGAATTAGCGAGTTGTTTGCTTTTCCATCAGTCTTTGCCAATTTATTATAGTGGGAACTTTCAACAATGTGGGAAAACAAAAGGCTGGCTCAGGGTCAGCGGTGTTGGAGGTAAAACTCACACAACAGCTCTGATGTTGCAATCCCCATCTGTTTGCTGCATCCTGTAGCTCTCAATGTTCCTCCTTGCACTCGCCTTCATGCCTTTAATGTAGCCGAGGCAGCAGTTGCCATACGAGCCTGCAGAGAGAGAAATGAGATGCCTAATTTATCAAATATCACTCAATATTCAGTCAAAATGAAGCAATCACTCAATGTGTACTCTGTAGTTAAAGTGAGGTCAAAAGAGAAGCAATATTAAAGTGTTATCATTGGTAAATTGGTCTTTTTGTACCTGTTCACGTTTGTATTGGCAAACGTGAGCAATATTTATTCAATATATCATCAAGTTAAAATATTTATAATGTGTGGACTGTTACTGTTGATGGTTTGTCTGTATTATTAGAAGGACAAACATAATGGGTGTCACAAATCACTAGTTCTTCAGATTTCAGGTATTTTAACAAATATTTTATCAAAGAAAACCACAAGAGGCTTAGATCAAGGGATGAATCAACAGCGTCTCGTACTGTAAGAGCGAGGGATTTCTGGAAACTATATTAAGTGTTTAGCATGAACAAATAACCAAAGTGAAAGATGGAATTTTTCTCTCTAACGTACACAAACAACACGTAAACATCCTGTTCAACAACAACAGATCATTTCCACTGTGTGTTTGTGATGCTCACTAGTCAGGAACACATCTATTCATTTTAGTGTCTAAAGTTGGGCTTTTTAAAGTCAGCATAGTCTTAACTCTGAGGTCTAAGCCCTTTTTTCATATGTTAGGCTTGTTTTGTGAAAATGCTATTAAAACATGAACCCTGTGCGGCACAATCAAGTAATATACATGTTCTTTTTCATAAGAGGCTAAGCTATCAGCATATGTAGGCTAGAGGGATGTCACATGGATGTGAAAATAGTTATGAGACCATAAGTACAAAGGAAAAAACAAGACGAAAATGTTATCACTCAGAAATGTATTCAAAACGCATTCGTTCATAAAACATGAACCCTGTGCTCAGGGGCGAAGCACAACACTCTGGCTGTACATAAGCTGTCTCTGTGGACCCCTTCCTCTCTTGATCCATGTCTCTCTGCATCTTTTGAAATGTACTTACCATTGATTGAGCCAACGTGAATCTGTAGCGGTTATTAGGATAGTTACTAACTAAAGTAGAACTAAAGTATAAGTAGCAGAGGTGGGAAGTAATGGAGTACAAATACTTCATTACTGTACTTAAGTACATGTTTCTGGTATCAGTACTTTACTCCACTACTTATTTTTCTGACCACTTTTTACTTTGACTTCTTACATTTTGAACCCAAATACCTGTACTTTCTACTTCTTACATTTTGAACCCAAATACCTGTACTTTCTACTTCTTACATTTTCCAAACAGGCTGGTTCCTTTAGTTTGAATGTGTGTTTGGTGGCGTGATCATTATTATTTAGAGTCATTGCGTGCCTATTGATTTGAACACGATCCGTGTATCCATCATTTCCTGGTCTTCTCTAAAGAAGAGGGACCAATGAAAACGTTGTCATGTTGCCGTTGTTCAGCATGGAAACATTCATTAGCTAACAATGACATTATTGTTCTATTAATATAAAGGGAGGTCAGGTACTCTTTAAAACAGCTGCTAGTTATGGGTACTTTTTACTGAAGTACATTTCAAAGCCCATACTTCTTTACTTTGACTTGAGTAAAGAAGTTTAGTCAGTACTATATAAGTATTTTTAAACACGAGTATGTGTACTTCTACTTGAGTAAAGGATGTGTACTTCTACTTGAGTAAATGATGTGTACTTCTACTTGAGTAAAGGATGTGTGTACTTTTGCCATCTCTGATAAGTAGTAATAATAGTGGTAACTGCTACAAATGATTGCTCAGTAAGAATATAACTTCTGCCACTATATGAGCTCACCTGTTATCACGTCATCAGTGACATCATCAGGAGATGAGGGACCTGCCGCTGCTCCACTATCTGTGGCTCTTTCTGAAACTAAAGGCCATGTGTTTCATGATGTTAAGCTTTGCTAGCTCATTTTAATGTCATATGACATATTCATGTTATACAATGCAGATATGTTCCACACTAGATTCCTGGCTGACTGCCTTCAATCGAAACAACGGCTTAAACTATTCTTAAACTGTGTTTGTTGTGTTGCTCACATTCCTTTTGAAATACATTTGTTAGAGGCTGTTTCCCCTCAGTTTGCTTTCTTTATCTTTCCTTTCTTTTCTTTCCTTTTTTGATACCCCGATGTTCCTTTCTTTAGGAAAGACATGACAGCCTGTCAGTGCGGGTTCTAGAAACTGCATTTTCGACACCCACACTAACTAAACAACTGAGTTATGAAATGTCCAAATATTCTTGGTGACCTAATTGTTGTTAAATCTACTGGGTGGGGGTGCACTGCTGGGGGTCTGGACTAACGATGTCTGTGTTTCTAAAACCCTGGCTACAGCCCTGCTTACTCTTTATAGTTACCGGTTACTCTTTCACTTTAATTACGTTAAAGGGGTTTTGATTTGACATTTTGGGAAACAGAGCGTGTTTCTCAGACAAAGACTTATTGTGTGTTTGAAGAGAAAACATGCAGTATTTTCCTAAAGAGTGTAACTGTGGACTTTACTAATATTTCTTTTTTAACGGCAAGCATTTTGTCTAATCGTGTAACTCTGAACTACTCGCCAAAACTATTCATGTGTCATAGTTACTTTGCCTCAAACAAGAAACTTCTGTTTCATTTTGATGCCAAACACATGTCACCGATTTGCTGCATTTCGCAGAAGGGGGCATTTTTTATTTCTCAGACCCGTCAAAAGTTTACCACATGAAAGAAAGCAGTCAATAACAACAAGCCCAGACAGATCACATGTTGGCATGAAGTGTTGCGGTAATTAGTTTTGAGCAGAATAATTCACCCCATTGAAAGAGAAGATTTAGTACTAATCTAAAGGAATGTTGATTATGAAATACATCTGCAGACAAGTTCTCAACATGCATATACAGTTCTCAATATAACATGCTGGTATTACACAACAAGTTTAAAGGCCTTATTGTCATTTGCACATTACAGTGTAGATATGGCAATGAAAACGTAAGTCCCAGGTGTGGGGGAAACTTCTGAAGGTATTGGAAACAGGACTCAGAGAGACACGATGGAGAGCTGGAGCTTTGATGGCAAACACTGACGGTTTATTTGGAGCTTCGGCCGGATAATTCACAAGACATGTCACGGGCCACGGTCTGACCACACGGTTGAGATGCCACAATCAATTCTGAAGACCCCTCCTTTAGCTCGAGGTTTTAACTAGTTCAGAGCGTAATGATCTACATTCTTCAATAGATAGACTAAACAGCTGAGGACACTGAATCACATTTGTTGTCGCTTATGGCTCGGGGTCATCTACACCCCGAGAAGGATGTGTTCCAGGTGTCCCACAACAATAACTATCTCTGACAGAAGTTGCCCGGTCACAAACTGGTAACAACAACAACTTGCTAGGGCATCCCCTCCTTAAGGGAGATAGCGGCTGCTCAAGGTTGGGCATCTGTGTCAGAGGGTGTAAGAGGACACTAGGGCAAATGATTCCCTGACACCAGGCTCCTCCAACAGAGCAACATGAATATATAGGACATAGAACAAATAAAACAGATAAACAAGTGCAAGAGAATGTTTTAAGATGTGCAAGTAAATACAAATAAAATAGAAATAGTGCAAGACGAGTCTATATAAGTAAATGGAATTATATATTAGATAAATAATTTGCAAAATGCAAACGTTGTTTATGGATGTTCTTTACAGAGTTCAGGTGTTTAATAGTCTCATGGCCTGTGGAATAAAACTGTCCCTGAGTCTGGTGGTGACATTGAGGTATTATGAATAACGAAGGGACAGTTTTATCTGTCTTCAAACTAAACACAGTTAATATCATTCTATCATACGTGTGAATCAAGTGTGATCTTACCTTGTGCCAGACTCATGTACATGCAGGTGAGGATCAGGAGGAAGAACAGAGCGGGGAACTTCATGGCTGCTGTTGATGTTGTGCGGATCGCTGCAAAGACACAAACTGATTAAATCCCAGAAAGAAACACACACAAAATTAGAAGCAGAGTTTCCCACCAGTCTCTGTGTTGCACATTTTGGCTGCTGTTCGCATTTTCCCATCACAAACCCCTCCAACTGAGTTCTTGAGAAAGACACTAGGTCATGTCTTCGACCCCTGATTACATTTTTGTAATCCTTGTCTGGTTTCCAGCTGTGTGCAGATGTTTCATCTCAAGCTTAATGAGTTTACATAAAACAATTTGTGATTAATTATGGCTGAATTCACTGGCAGCATGTTATCTTATAAACTCCCCAGATGCAACACATAACAGCACATAATCAGCATTGCAAAAGCAGCAAGAGAAGCAGGAGATTGTTCATTAGCGTGCGGAGGAACGTACCTGCTCACATTCAGTATTTCACAAGATGCGTCCTGGAGGAAAAGCTTTTTGTCCAGAAGCCTGCAGTGGCTCTTATATTCACGCATGACATCTGCCCTCCCTCCCTCCCTCCCTCCCTCCCTCCCTCACCACACCTCCTCTGGCATGTCAACAACTCTCCAAGTTTTACAACCCCTCAGTAAAAGTGAAATTTGATCACTGAATCCCAAAAAGCCGCCCCCCGCGCGCACACACACACTCAAAAGTCCTATAGCATATGTGTTGGCAATCTTAAATCCCAGGCTCCTACAACAATGCAACATAAAAAAAATAATGCAAATGAAAGTGCAAATAACAAGTGAAATGCAGGAATAAGTACTGGATGTGTCTGAATGTGAGACCAAATCTATGAGAACATCAGCATGTTGGGATTAAAGAGTATCCTCAGTATAGGGCTATATAGCAATGCTTTAATGATAACATCTAAAAAAACCTCTGTTCTGTATTGTTCTTGTCCGTGAAGAGGTCAGAGGTCAGGTGCTCTTTAGAGATGTCAGTGCCCTCTGGAGCAGCCGGGCGGACACTTTCTCACACAGATCTTATCTGACAGCACTAAAGCTGTCCAGATGTGTGACACCCTTTCAAAGCTGGTTTATTAAGTGTTTATCATGTATAATAAGGTACAGGGCCCATGTTAAAAAGCTCATTCCCATCACTTCTCTCTCCAGCTGAAACCATTTTACACTCCATTCTCTTTCCCAGGAATATTAAATCCATCATGATTTAAACTGCATGTTGTCCCCTGCAGTGCCCCTTTGCACCGTTATCATTACACTGACTTGTTTTCCTGCAAACCAAAGTCCAGCCTGCACATTTGTTTAGGCATTTAGGGAGGCTGGTTCAATCCCCCTGCAGTCAGCAGGTCGTTGTGTCCTTAGACAAGACACTTCACCCCAAATTGCTCCTGGAGGGATTGCTCCACAGTATTGAATGTTTGTCAGTCTCTTTAGATAAAAGCGTCTAACAAGTGACATGTAATGTTTACCGTGGTGCTGCTAAATGAACCCTGAATAAAGAACATTTGAGATAATAAACACGCAGAGAAGGCCCTCCGTTGGCCCGTATTCTGAGCAGATGAATGTTTCTGCAGCTTTCAAGCTTCCATGCAAGTTCTTTTTTGATTAACAGCATATGAGGGTGATCGACTGTGTTTGCGTAACTGTGTCCAAATGTGTGTACAAGTGTGTTTGTGTTAAAGTGGATGTTCTAACAGCAGCAGGGGGGCTGTGGGGGCGTCCCGACCCTTCAACAACCCTTTCATCCATGGGAACTCATGTAAAAAATACCTAAAATTGATGAAATCCTGACAAATGTTTAAAAAACCAATATTCTCTTTAAAGACCCTTGAGATCTGGCTCTCTAAAAGTTTTCAGTGGAGACACCTCACTCTTTTTAATGTTTTCTAAACATAGCATGTTGAAAAGTCTGGCATGTCTTGTTGTTAGTCGAAGAACCTTGTGTTCTTTGTTTTTTTGCTGCTGCATTGTGGGTCCCTTTTCAAACATGTAATGCACTTGGCATCTTGCTACTACATTGGGGACCTAGGAAAACTTATACAAAACACTGAAGTCATGAATCAAAGTCTTACCTGTCAAATACAGAGGATGTGACCTTAGTGTACTCAGTGTTCCCTACAAGAGAAACTTATTTAGGAATGTATGACTGTCTTGTAAGGTAACAAAAGAAATACTAGGAAAAAGGCAAGGCTTTATAGTCTATTTACAAGCTTTATCATCTAGATAGATAGATAGATAGATATATATATATATATAGATAGATAGATAGATAGATAGATAGATAGATAGATAGATAGATAGATATATATATATATGGATAGATAGATAAATAGATATATGGATAGATAGATAGATAGATATATGGATAGATAGATAGATATATGGATAGATAGATAGATAGATAGATATATGGATGGATAGATAGATAGATAGATGGATAGATAGATGGATAGATAGATAGATAGATAGATATATGGATAGATAGATGGATAGATAGATAAATAGATAGATAGATAGATATATGGATAGATAGATAGATGGATAGATAGATAGATAGATAGATGGATAGATAGATAGATAGATGGATAGATAGATAGATAGATAGATAGATAGATAGATATATAGATAGATAGATAGATAGATAGATAGATAGATAGATAGATAGATAGATAGATAGATAGATAGATAGATAGATAGATAGATAGATAGATAGATAGAGAGTTATAGGTATTCTTTTGCAGAAAATATTTCCCAAATTCCAGAGAGTGGAGCATAACCAGTCTGTTTGTACTTGTAGTGTAATCCCTCTTTGAGGGGGGTGTTATTTTTTTCAGTAAAAGATCTGATCTGCTCGTGTAGCCTGTTTACTTTTTATTTTTATTGTTTAGTTTGCACAAGATTGTAAAAACTTAAAAGAAACACTGCACCGCCATCTAGCGGTCAGCAGTCAGAACAGCATCTCATTCAAGAATCCATTCCAGTGGACCAGTTCCGGTTTTTGGGATGAGGCCCGTCCCTCACTCCCCTCCACACCCTTACCGGGTTTACCGGGTCGTCACCGACTCATCCATGTAGGCGTTACCAACCGGCTCGCTCCCATAACAGCCACTAAGCAACCAGCAGTCAATCAACACACTGCAAGTCATCCTGACTACATATTTTTTTATAACAGTTGTATAAGTACAGTTGTGTGCTAGCCAGCTGTTACTCAGCAGTTTTACATGACCAGCCACCTGTCAGCTCGCCACCGAAACACCACATGGATCCTCAGAACAACATGGAAAATGAGGCAAAGATGTTCCTGAGCCACGCGAAGACTCTCAGGCTGCACACCGGGAATATAGTCAACCGAAGCCGGCTGAAAAAGAAGTGTCCGTGCTCCCCCAGCGAAGAGGTAAGGTAACGTGAATAACGGTCAAAATTCAAAAACACCGGCCGTTGGTTAGCTCGTTTCAGCCGTTGGTGTGGCAGTTTAGCTTCTTAGCTTAGCCTTTGAGTTAACAGTAGGCTACCTGTCTTAAAAGGTAACTAGCTAACCATTCTAGTGTGTTTACTGATAAAAAGCACTGTTAGCAGCCCTTAAAGACTTATATAAAGAGCTATTTAAAAGTGTACTTGTCGGGGTCAGAAGTAACTAGAGATAGATAGTTAGAGACTTTATTCATCCCAAATTGGGACAGTAAAAAAAAGTGATATATCACAAATAATGCTTGATTAAAATGTTCTATAAAAGACCAACATACTGCAGTAACAGAAATATAGACTTATACTACAGGAGCAGAAACACATATACATAGGATAGTATATAAAATACAGCTGTAACTAAGTCAACTAAGTATATTTACTCAAGTAGCATACTTAAGTACTTTTTTTTTTAACATTTCGGACTTAAGAGTTCTACTTTAACAGTATATTAAGACCATAGTATTTGTACTTTTACCGAAGTAAGGGATCTGAGTACTTCTGTCACCTCTGCAGGAATGTGTCTGAGATCAGGTCAGCTTGAAAGTTGGAGTTTGAGTCTAAAACGAGACAACACTGGGAACTATCTCCTAACTGGGTGAACAATCCATTCCTAGACTACCTGTTGTGGCACTGACTGCATGGACGTTCACTGAATAAAGATGCGGGGCTAATTCCTCAAAGAACTGGTTAAGAGTTGTTTCTTTTTACAGCATTGCTTCAGTTGCTACATCACCTGCGGTTTTCCTCGAAATACATTGTCTAG
The DNA here is from genome assembly GCA_031216635.1 of Dissostichus eleginoides. Classification (NCBI taxonomy): domain Eukaryota; kingdom Metazoa; phylum Chordata; class Actinopteri; order Perciformes; family Nototheniidae; genus Dissostichus; species Dissostichus eleginoides. The sequence continues at coordinate 35,100,092 of CM062270.1, read as the reverse complement.
GGTAATAAACCTACGCTTTGTTGTGGCTTCAGTCCAAAGTTTATGATATAATCTTTTATTGTTCAGATCAACAATAAAGAAAATAAAAAAATTCATTGTTGACATACTGTTGACTACAGGATACAGATATAATATGACTTGAGCTTAGCATTATATACATCTGTTTTGTCATATAATGTTATATACAGTATGTGGCTGACATCCAACAAAGATATATTGCATTGTCTCATCGAACTTCTCTTTCTGACAGTTTTTGTGTATCCTCTTTCAAGAGTCTGCAGTAATGCTGCATGCGCATATCATAGTGGTCACCATAATTGTGTTATTTTAAAAAGCAATATTCAAGTTGTAATTTGACTGGGAGTCAAACAAATGTGGATGTTTGAAGTTGTCCTAAGTCTATCATTCAAAGTAATCTAAGCCTACTGTATCTTCCATTCACATTATTTCTAACTTTTAATGAACCAGCTGTGCAACCGTGTGACTGCGGCTGCTGCAGCTAAAGTTTCTTTGTCTCATTTGGGGTCAATAGTTCTTCTTTCTCACGCCTGTATGAACCAGCTCTGCTCCCAGTCTGTCTCTCCATGCTCAGCCTGACATCTCAACGTTTGGATTTGTTTGACATTTTCTTTCAAACATCCATAGTCTACTTTACGGATGCAGCTGGCCTTCTCACGTCACACTTATCCTTATGTAAATAGTTTGAAAACAAAACATTCATCAGCCCTTCTTCTCCTTGTTTGTTTTTCTTTTTCCAACTGATTTCATTGTTTATAATAAACCGCGTCCCTTGAGTTTTTGCCTCAGCATGTCACAGATATCCAGATGTTGTTATGGGGTCTTCTGAGGATGACAATGCTGCGAATAGAAAGTTCCTCAGATGATCTTTAAACATTGTTTTCTGTTTGGTATTTCAGCTTCAAGACTGCATTCAAGCCGCACTGAGTGATTGGAAGGCTGCCACCAAACCGCCATCCAATGTAAGGACACGTTTACAGTTCTCATGTACAGCTGGTTCTCAACGTCTCCTAAACCACTTTTGCATGTTTGGCATCGACACAGAGAAATAAACAATAGCATTTGCATTGATGGTGAGTGGTGGTCCGACTATAGCTTTAACAAAGAGCTGCAGAATACAAGCTGTCGGGCAGCAGAGGTCTAGTGCTTGGGAAAATAAAATACCTTTAGTGATGACATCAAAGGATGCCTGCAGGCGTGCTGAAAAGAAGCTGTCATGATGAATGTTCATGCAGTACTGGCTGCCAAAGGCGCCATTCAGAGAGTGCGTCTGTGCAGAGGTGCAGGGGGGGGCACAGAAACTTTGCTCTGGTGGTTTCATTCATAAAGTGTGATCGGATTTCAAATAGTCAGTGTGAGTAGTTTTCATCAGACTAACAAAATAAGTGAAATGGAGATAGAAATCACTGAGGGACTACTGTAGGAACCCGCCATTCCTGTTTGACACACCCTGGCTGCTTCACTAGGCCTCGCTAATCTTTTTTTACTACGGCCACTGGACACAAACGGGGATGAGGGAGGTTTGAAAGACTTGAACTAAGGGGTCTTTAATACTTGCAAATACAACAGGTTTAAGGCACATCCCCTGCAGGGAAATAGCAAAGACAGGACCTTTGAGTCAGGGGGTCTGAGGGGGTTTCATGTTGGGAACGAGACTGACTTTACTGCGGTTGGATCGACATAAAGGCGTCAGCATAATGTCGCTGTTACATATGCACCAACTTAATGAAGCCACCTCAATTCCACCTTTTTAATAAGATTTCTGTAATAAATGTGTCACTCATTACCAAATCCTACTCACAAAGAAGACAATATCAGTTTAATAAATTACCTTCATCTCATCGTGAACAAAAAGTATTAATAATCACCTCATACAATGACTTTGAACTTATCAGACCAGCACTTGTACCTATATTTCTGTTTGCTCTTGGTCTGAATTAACTTGTGAATATCTTTAAACATGTATTTACTTAGAGTCTTCTATCAAAGGATGTGAATCTTTAATAGTTATTTAAAGGTCCCATGTCATGGCCATTTCTACTGATCATAATTCCATTGTTGAGGTTTATTTTTTATCTTTAAAAATAAACATGTATTTACTTAGAGTCTTCTAACAAAGGATGTGAACCTTTAATAGTTATTTAATGTAACCTGTATAGATATTGATCTAGTAGTGTGAAAGTTGCTTTTTCTAATGAGTGGTTACTGTATTCTGGTATCACTCTCTTCTACCAACCAGCAGGTGGCGGTAGTGCTCCAACTTATACAAACGTCTGGAAAAAGCCTAAAAAGAAGACTGGTTGCTAGCAAACATTGATGTAAACAAATCAGGCTCCTAACCTTTTATAAAACCAGCTTTGCAAATGTTTTATGTGGAAAGAAACGCATTCATCACAATTGTTAGATCTTATTTTATGAAAGGCTTTTTGATGAGTCACTCTGAAAGTAATCATAGCTCAAAGAAAAGCTGCAGCACATTATTACATTAAATTACATTGCATTTAGCTGACGCTTTTATCCAAAGCGACTTACAATAAGTGCATTCGACCAAGAAGATACAAACTTGAAGAAAACAGAATCATATAAGTACATCAGGTTTCATAGAGCCAAAACATTTCAAGTGCTACTCAACTGGCTTTAGATAAGCCAGTCCTTTGTTAGTATATAAGTGCTTTGTTAGCAATTCTTTGTTAGTAATTCTATCGCTCGAAGTGGAGTCGAAAGAGATGAGTTTTCAGTTTGCGCCGGAAGATGTGTAAGCTATCTGCTGTCCTGATTTCAATGGGGAGCTCATTCCACCATTTTGGAGCCAGGATAGCAAACATTATTCATTTAGACTTCATGACGCAGCCTGTGCAAAAGTAACGAACACTCTAACTAATAACTAATAGTCAGTGTTGGTAGTTTTCATCAAACTAACAAAATAAGTGAAATGGAGATAAATAACACAGAGGGATCATCTGTAGTAACCCGCCATTCCTGTTTGACACACCCTGGCTGCTTCACTAGGCCTCGCTACAGGTTACATTAAAGGTCCCATGTCATGCTTTTCCGGTTATTACCCGTCCCCTTGTGTGTTATGTAACTTTGTATGCATGTGAACGGTCTGCAGAGTCACAAACCCTCAAAGTACACCCTGTAGCGAGTAAAACTCTAACACAGAAAAGACCTGTCTATGCTGCCCCAGAACGCCTCGTTGGAGATTTCTCTTTTTCCATCCAGGAGCTCCAACAAGGCGTTTAGGACAGAGAGTGAATACACATACTATACAGAGATGCTGTATGAGAAACCAATGTGAGTTTGGAAAATTGCACATTATAAATGTATTCTAGTAGACCTCAACAATGGAATTATGATCAGTAGAAATGGCCATGACATGGGACCTTTAAATAACTATTAAAGATTCACATCCTTTGATAGAAGACTCTAAGTAAATACATGTTTAAAGATATTCACAAGTTAATTCAGACCAAGAGCAAACAGAAATATAGGTACAAGTGCTGGTCTGATAAGTTCAAAGTCATTGTATGAGGTGATTATTAATACTTTGTGTTCACGATGAGATGAAGGTAATTTATTAAACTGATATTGTCTTTTTTGTGATTAAGATTTGGTAATGAGTGAAACATTTATTACAGAACTCTTGATTAAAAGGTGGAATTGAGGTCACAGTCAGCCGTACAGAAGCTATCAAGATACGACATGTCCTAACGAGGCTTTATCAGAAACAGATTCAACTTTTTAATTTTGTGACAATCGCTCCACTTCCTAATAAAATAAAAATAAATAACAAAAAATTATAATATGTATAAGCATAAGAAGTAATACGTGTAATACTAAGAGGAAATAGAATACAAATATTTACATAAACATAAGAAGTGAGTGAAAATGTGTACTACGATTCATAACAACTACATTACAATATATACAGTTGTGTATTGGTATTTATAAGATATGAATGCTGAACTATTCACATCTTACACTGAACTTTTATTCATGTACCTGTGTTATTCATAGGGATGTAACAATACCAAAAACTCACGGTACGACAATATCGCGATAACAAGTCCACGGTACGATAATATCGCGATAACAAGTCCACAGCACGATATTTATTGCGATAACAAGTCCACGGTACGATAATATCGCGATAACAGGTCCGCGGTACGATAATATTGCAATAACAAGTCCACGGTGCGATAATATCGGGATAACAAGTCCACGGTACGATATTTATCGCGATAATAGGTCCACGGTGCGATAATATCGCGATAACAAGTCCACAGTACGATATTTATCGCGATAACAAGTCCATGGTACGATATCGCGATAACAAGTCCACAGCACGATATTTATCGTGATAACAAGTCCACAGTACGATAATATCGGGATAACAAGTCCACAGTACGATATTTATCGCGATAACAAGTCCATGGTGCGATAATATCGCGATAACAAGTCCACAGCACGATATTTATCGTGATAACAAGTCCACGGTGCGATAATATCGGGATAACAAGTCCACGGTACGATAATATCGGGATAACAAGTCCACAGTACGATATTTATCGCGATAACAGGTCCACGGTACGATAATATCGCGATAACAAGTCCACGGTACGATATTTATCGCAATATTGAAAAAAGGTTGAACATTTTTCTTTAGAACATTTTATCTTGCCTTTTTTTTTTTTTACTTGAAAAACAATCTGATTTGTACAGCATTTTAGTAGGATAGTAGTATTTTAAAGTGTCAAAAATATAATAATCAGACCCTGCAATAAAATAAATCAAGTTTTTCAAGTAACTCACTCACTCACTCACTCACTCACTCACTCACTCAGCATCATCCGACAGGTTAATTTGTAGGAATATGAGCATGTCCACATTTCCAGGTAGAAGCTGGGAGGTTTGGGCGTTTACAATATCCCCTGCTGTGGAACAAACTCTCTTGCTTGGTACTGATGTTGCTGGGACAGAGAGATATGCTTTGGCCATGGGTGACAGCAGTGGGTCAAACTGTGCATTGTCTCTCCACCACTTCAAAGACAATACCGTTTTTGCCAAGAAGGTGAGGCTTATTGACAGGGCGAGATATAAATATACTGTTGGTACTTGTCAATGTCTCTAGGTATGTAAATGTAGCCCTGTAAATACGGTGTCCTTGTGTGTTATCTGTTGTTTTATGCTCATGTTGTAACCTACTTGCTGCCATGTTGGACAGGTCTCCCTGGAAAAAGAGATCGATGATCTCAATGGGACCACCTGGTTAAATAAAGGTTTTTAAAAAAAAAAAAAAAGTGTCAGTCTCACGACGGTATTGAGACATTTATTTATTCGATATATCGTTACATCCCTAGTTATTCATGTTTTATTATCTTTGCTTTTTAATGTTTCTAATGTGTTTTTTTGAATTGCCTTGTGTTGAAAAGTGCTATATAAATAAACTTGCCTTGAATAATGGTCCCAAAGATGTTTACCCTAAATGAAGTGCTTTCCTTTTCCTGAAGGACTTCCCCGACACCCTGGACTGCTCCATCCCGCAGCCGACAGACGCCATCCCCCCCGAAGAGAGGGAGGAGCTGAGGGTCTCAGGTCAGTACAGAACTCAATATCTCATTTGAATGTGACTGTTGACCAGCTGCTTGTCAGCACAGGTTACTGTGGAAACATCTTTTAAATTCCCTGCTTCAACCAATTTGTTCAAAATAACTGTTCTTATCTTTAAGTAATACCAGTGATATGTGGGACATCTATTTACATCTGGTTGTTTTCACAGTGAAGCTGTTCCTGTGCGAGGCGGGTGAATCCTCCATCAGAGACGCCGTGGAGATGGGTGAGCTTCAGATCTCTGCAGCTGAACTTTAACATGCCTTAAAGGTCTCCTATTATACGGTTTTTCATCAATATATTACAGGTCTCAGATATATACAGAGCCTGTCTCTGATCGGCTTAAACACCAAACAGATCATTGCAGCATCCCATAATCCCCTCTGTTCTTGCTCAACAGAGGTGGGAAGTAGTGGAGTACAAATACTTTGTAAAGTACATGTTTCTGGTATCAGTACTTTACTCCACTACTTATTTTTCTGACGACTTTTTACTTTTACTTCTTACATTTTGAACCCAAATACCTGTACTTTCTACTTCTTACATGTTGAACACAAATACCTGTACTTTCTACTTCTTACATTTTGAACACAAATACCTGAACTTTCTACTTCTTACATGTTGAACACAAATACCTGTACTTTCTACTTCTTACATTTTGAACACAAATACCTGAACTTTCTACTTCTTACATGTTGAACTCAAATACCTGAACTTTCTACTTCTTACATGTTGAACCCAAATACCTGTACTTTCTACTTCTTCCATTTTCCAAACAGGCTGGTTCCTTTAGTTTGAATGTGTGTTTGGTGGCGTGATCATTATTATTTAGAGTCATTGCGTGCCTATTGATTTGAACACGATCCGTGTATCCATCATTTCCTGGTCTTCTCTAAAGAAGAGGGACCAATGAAAACGTTGTCATGTTGCCGTTGTTCAGCATGGAAACATTCATTAGCTAACAATGACATTATTGTTCTATTAATATAAAGGGAGGTCAGGTACTCTTTAAAACAGCTGCTAGTTATGGGTACTTTTTAATGAAGTACATTTCAAAGCCCATACTTCTTTACTTTTACTTGAGTAAAGACGTTTAGTCAGTACTTCTACTTTTACCAGAGTATTTTTAAACACGAGTATCTGTACTTCTACTTGAGTAAAGGATGAGTGTACTTTTACTTGAGTAAAGGATGTGTGTACTTGTACTTGAGTAAAGGATGTGTGTACTTGTACTTGAGTAAAGGATGTGTGTACTTCTACCTGAGTAAAGGATGTGTGTACTTCTACCTGAGTAAAGGATGTGTGTACTTCTACTGGAGTAAAGGATGTGTGTACTTCTACCTGAGTAAAGGATGTGTGTACTTCTACTGGAGTAAAGGATGTGTGTACTTCTACTGGAGTAAAGGATGTGTGTACTTCTACTGGAGTAAAGGATGTGTGTACTTCTACTGGAGTAAAGGATGTGTGTACTTCTACTGGAGTAAAGGATGTGTGTACTTCTACTCGAATAAAGGATGTGTGTACTTCTACTCGAATAAAGGATGTGTGTACTTCTACTCGAGTAAAGGATGTGTGTACTTCTACTCGAGTAAAGGATGTGTGTACTTCTACTCGAGTAAAGGATGTGTGTACTTCTACTCGAGTAAAGGATGTGTGTACTTCTACTCGAGTAAAGGATGTGTGTAATTCTACTGGAGTAAAGGACGTTTGTACTTCTACTCGAGTAAAGGATGTGTGTACTTCTACTGGAGTAAAGGATGTGTGTACTTCTACCTGAGTAAAGGATGTGTGTACTTCTACCTGAGTAAAGGATGTGTGTACTTCTACCTGAGTAAAGGATGTGTGTACTTCTACTGGAGTAAAGGATGTGTGTACTTCTACTGGAGTAAAGGATGTGTGTACTTCTACTGGAGTAAAGGATGTGTGTACTTCTACTGGAGTAAAGGATGTGTGTACTTCTACTGGAGTAAAGGATGTGTGTACTTCTACTGGAGTAAAGGATGTGTGTACTTCTACTGGAGTAAAGGATGTGTGTACTTCTACTGGAGTAAAGGATGTGTGTACTTCTACTGGAGTAAAGGATGTGTGTACTTCTACTGGAGTAAAGGATGTGTGTACTTCTACTCGAGTAAAGGATGTGTGTACTTCTACTGAGTAAAGGATGTGTGTACTTCTACTGGAGTAAAGGATGTGTGTACTTCTACTGGAGTAAAGGATGTGTGTACTTCTACTGGAGTAAAGGATGTGTGTACTTCTACTCGAGTAAAGGATGTGTGTACTTCTACTCGAGTAAAGGATGTGTGTACTTCTACTCGAGTAAAGGATGTGTGTACTTCTACTCGAGTAAAGGATGTGTGTACTTCTACTGGAGTAAAGGTGTGTACTTCTACTCGAGTAAAGGATGTGTGTACTTCTACTCGAGTAAAGGATGTGTGTACTTCTACTCGAGTAAAGGATGTGTGTACTTCTACTCGAGTAAAGGATGTGTGTACTTCTACTCGAGTAAAGGATGTGTGTACTTCTACTCGAGTAAAGGATGTGTGTACTTCTACTCGAGTAAAGGACGTGTGTACTTCTACTCGAGTAAAGGACGTGTGTACTTGTACTGGAGTAAAGGATGTGTGTACTTGTACTGGAGTAAAGGATGTGTGTACTTGTACTGGAGTAAAGGATGTGTGTACTTGTACTGGAGTAAAGGATGTGTGTACTTGTACTGGAGTAAAGGATGTGTGTACTTCTACTGGAGTAAAGGATGTGTGTACTTCTACTTGAGTAAAGGATGTGTGTACTTCTACTGGAGTAAAGGATGTGTGTACTTCTACTTGAGTAAAGGATGTGTGTACTTCTCTGTTGCTCAGCCTGTCAGACGCTGGCGGTGTCGCAGCTGGACTCCGTCATCATCGCCCCCACGTGGCCCCTGGCTGAGGGGGAGAACCAGAGCTTGGCCCACCTGCAGCCGGCCTGGGAGGAGCTGGAGTCTCTGGTCCGGAGCCAGAGGATCGCTGCCATCGGCACCTCGGACCTGGACAAAGACCTGCTGGAGCAGCTCTACACCTGGGCTCAGGTGAGGGTCTCAACCTCAGTGTGTGTCAGCTTTAATCAAGCTTATAGAGTTATAGTCTATTTCAATCAATCAAATGAACACTTATCTGACCGTCCGTGACACGGGGCTGACTCTAGGAGAGCTTTATCGTTATATCCATTGTTATGTCCATGGACTGTTCCAATTAAGTTTATTCAAACAAGACGTCTGTTTTCCCAACAAAGGATTCTTTGTGCATTAATATTGTAAGAAGAAAATAAATATTAACTGCATGTATGGAATATGTAAGTTAAGTATAATATCACAACTTTCTCATTCTAAACCACAGACACACAACATGTCAAATACTACAGTGATGTTTAGTGGTGGGCTAATCAAACCCTTATTAAAGTTTGGTGCTGACTTGGTGAAATAGATGTAAAGCTTTCGGGCTCCACAGAAGGGAACACAGTGACATCTGCTGGTTAAACGTATAGCCGCTCTTTAAGACAGCAATCACAGCAACGCCTTATTGATGTAGTTTAAAATCTCGTTCGGCCAACACTTAAATATGTGATTTGCCAGAAATTCAAACAATTTTCCGAAAGCCAGATCATTGTCTGTTCAGCTATTTAATCGGGTGGTGTGACCGTGACCCAAAAGCAAGTAGGAATGTGTTTTTGTACGATAAGCTTTGTCCAATGTGCCGCTGTGATGTTTCTCATGGTAAACCCTGAGGCCTGTGTTTCTCTCCGCTCCAGGTGAAGCCCAGCAGTAACCAGGTGAACCTGGCCTCCTGCTGTGTGATGCCTCCAGACCTCACTGCCTTCGCTAAGGAGTTCGACATCCAGCTGCTCACACACAACGACCCCAAAGGTGCAAATCAAGTTCTTCAGATGGGTTTAAAGCAGGGTGTCAAACTCAATGTTATGTGGCCCGCAAGAGTTGCAAAGAAAATATAATATACAATACAATTGGTGTAATTGTTGAATATTTGCTTTCAATTAATTGCCCCAGACTTCTGCTTTCAGACGTAGTTATTTATGAAGAATTTATGATTTATTTATTATTTACCAGAACTGATAATAATCCAATGTAGAGCCAATAATGTGATATAATACATTATTTAATACATGTTATATATGTATATTTATATAGTCTTAAAGTTACAACCAGCCCTTTGAGTGCAACCATGACGCTGATGTGGCCCGCGATGAAATTGAGTTTGACCCCCCTGGTTTAAAGGGACATTTTAAAGATGAAAACGGACCTGAATTGGATTTGTTTCCATCACTTTCAAATGGCTCCATCTCTTCTCGCTTCCAGACGGAAATCTAGGTGTAGTCATGGACTCTGACCTGAGTTTTAACAGTCGCATTAAAACAATGACTAAATCAGCCTACTATCACCTAAAGAACATATCGAGGATTAAAAGACTAATGTCACAGCAGGATTTGGAAACATTTGTCCATGCTTTTATTTTCAGTAGACTCGACTACTGTAATGGTGTCTTTACAGGTCTCACTAAAAATCCATTAGAAAGCTGCAGCTGATTCAGAACGCTGCTGCTCGAGTCCTCACCAACACTAAAAGAGTGGATCACATCACTCTGAAGTCTTTACACTGGCTTCCTGTCTGTCAAATAATTGATTTCAAAAATACTGCTGCTGGTTTATAAAGCTTTGAATGGTTTAGGCCCTAAATACATTTCTGATCTACTAAATGATGAACCATCCAGATCTCTCAGGTCTTCAGGGACTGGTCTGCTCTCTGTCCCCAGAGTCAGAACCAGACCTGGAGAAGTTCAGTTATTATGCTCCAAATATCTGGAACAAACTCCCAGAAACCTGCAGGTCCGCTGCAACTCTGACTACTTTAAATCCAGGCTGAAGACTTTTCTTTTTGCCGCTGCTTTTAATTGAACTATTCACATCTTAAACTGTACTGTAAGTTTTAATGTTTATTTTATTATCTTAGCTTTTTAATGACTGTTTTTAAATGCTTCTTAATGTCTTTCATTTTTGTAAAGCACTTTGAATTGCCTTGTGTTGAAAGGTGCAATATAAATAAACGTGCCTTGCCTTGTGACCTAAGATTTTCATGGTCATAACTACACTGTAGCTATGCACACATGACAATAAAAGCCTTGAATCTTGAAATTGAAAAAATACATATGGCAGAGGCAGGGTAACATCACACTATCAGGGTCTTTGGGCCACTTTGTCCATGATTGACCTTTTTAAAATTCTCTGTCCTGTTTTTCCGTGAGTTTTAAACGGCTCCATCTCCTCTTGCTTCCTCAGAGCTCATGTCAGCGGCCACCTTCCAGGAGGCGGTGCAGGAGGGAACGCAGGATCTGAGCGCCGCCATCTGGAGGCTGGAGTGGGTTCTGCGCTACTCCATCATCGTGAAGAGTCGGGGAATCATCAAGGCTAAAGGCTACCTGGTCAGTGCAGGGAAGGGGAGCCAGTAGCACCACCCACCCACCACCACAGAAGAAGAAGACATGGATGAAGCCATTTTCCTCCATAAACACACAACATGCAAAGTCACAGCTCTGAATAATGGATGCCGCCAATCAAACAGTCCCAAAAGTCATTGTTTATCCTACAGAGAAGCATCAAGTATGATTAATTTGAACTGCATTCATTCCCAGTGAGATCAAGAGACTGTGAAGACTTCAGCAGATTAGAGTCAATGCTGCTTTTAACATGACAAATGGTGGTTGCTAAATGTTTATGATCGTTCCTTAACCTATTTCTGACTGTAAGTGCCTCACGCTTCTTTCTCTCTGTCCTCACACCTGCTTCGTCTCAACTGCGTCTGGTGAATCAAGCTAAAGGTAGAGATGTGTTGTTTTGTACCACAGAGTGATTCCACACATGAGGAACAACTCTGATTTAATTCATGCAGTTGGACGTGGCATTCCTGCTTTAAATAACAACATGCGTTCTTCAATAGAGAAATGACGTGCAACTCAAACTACAAATGACGTGTTTATTTTATGGTGATTGACTTGGTGAAGCAGACCATTATGTGCGTCTATTATTTTATCATGCATTTTTTTCTAACCGTGTGTGTTGTTGACGATGCATTGAAATGTGTACCCGCTCTTTGCTCGAGATCACTTTGAGGATTGAGAGTACAGCAATATTTTTGGGGAGATTCACATGCAAAGCAGGCTTTCGTCATCTTCATGCATTGTTGTTGAAGCACTGGAAGCTCTGCGCCGAGAAGTTAAAACGTGTTAACTGTGAGGAGGAGGAGGAGTTCTTATTTAAGAATCATGATGCTTGTTTTTCCAGACGAGTTCCAGTAAATCTCATGAAGAAAAGTTATCTGTTGTACTGTAAACAAAAAATAATGGTATGTCGTATATCTGTGTATCATGATTTGGCTTTAATAAAATGTTAAAACTTGTTTGTTCTGTCAACACCTGCGCTCAAGAATGAGTTTTACCACTGAATATTGTTTAGAGATACTTGTACTTTACTTGAGTATTTCCATGTTATGCTACTGTGTACTTCTACTCCACTACAGTTCAGAGGTAAATGGTGTACTTTTACTCCACTACATGTATTTAATCCCTTTAGTTACTTCACAGATGTGGATGAATGATGTGAAATATAACCAAGTGTTAAATCAGACTTTAGTTCCACCTGGAGTAAATTCACAAGCTACCCTGCAGTATACAAAGTCATTCAAACTAGCTGCACCTTTACCAGCTTTGAGAACACTTTAATGATCAATCATTATAAAACATATCATATATATTATTCTGAAATGGACCAATCTGCACAATGACTACTTTTACTGTCGCTACTTTAACTATATTTAGATGATAATACTTTTCTACTTTGACTTGAGGAACATTTTGAATGCAGGACTTTTACTGTAACAGAGTATTCCTACACTCTGGTACTTCTACTTTTACTCAAGTACAAGACCTGAGCACTTCTCCTTTTACTCAAGTACAATATCTGAGTACTTCTACTTTTACTCAAGTACAAGATCTGAGTACTTCTACTTCTACTCAAGTACAAGATCTGAGTACTTCTAATTTTACTCAAGTACAAGATCTGAGTACTTCTACTTTTACTCAAGTCCAAGATCTGAGTACTTCTACTTGTACTCAAGTACAAGACCTGAGTACTTCTACTTTTATTCAAGTCCAAGATCTGAGTACTTCTACTTGTACTCAAGTACAAGATCTGAGTACTTCTACTTTTACTCAAGTACAAGATCTGATTACTTCTACTTTTACTCAAGTACAAGATCTCAGTACTTCTACTTTAACTCAAGTACAAGATCTGAGTACTTCTCCCACAAGTGCTTATAAGTAAGTACATGTACAGAAAGGAACTCATTGCTAAAAGCAATATAATTTTAATAATTGTCATTGTTTTATTTTCCAGTCGGCTAATAAACACTCAGAGCCAGAAACTCTTCAGTATCGGCCAGTGCAAAAATACTTGTAATCCAGTGTCTTGATATCCCAACAAATAATTCCCATTCACATCCACGTGGTAAATGTCTTACATTACCACTCTGCGATCGTTTGCTCCGCCTGTATCTTATTTCCCTTCATCGATTACTTTGGTCTACTCTTCAAACCGGAAGTGATAGAGAAGCCAACAGCATGCAAGATGGTGGCCACCAGGAGAGGAGTACGCGTGTACTCACCGAATAAAAGCAACCCGGAGCAGTCCTCTGAAGTCCAGGTTCGTGACAAACAGAGATGTTATTTAACCTGTGAATGTTCAGAGAGTGCTTAAAGGTTCCATAACGGAGGCGGAGGAGCCCTGGCACGTGCCAGTTAGCTCGTGCTGCAGCTGTATGTAGTTCACGTGGACCTTCTTTACTTCAGAGTTAATGTTTTGACAAATGTGGTGAAAACAGAACATATTTAATAAATAAGACGGTCCTGTTCACACAGCGTTTAATGACACGTATGCTCTTTTGTTTATAATTAATAAAAAAAAAGATATTCCGAATTGTGCAGAAAGCTACAGTCTTAAGAGTCAGATAAAGTTCACTAAACAACTACTAGACGACTTCTAAAGCACTTATGGACTTATGCATTATTAAATAAGTGTCTTATTGTCAACAAGTGCTGTTAAAACAACAACATGAAGTTAGTGTTGACTGTGCAACCAAAGCCATTTTATCTTCTATCTCTGGTTAGAGCTGCACTGCTACACTGCACAACTCTGTAGTAATAATAATAATAATCTTTATTTGTATTACACCTTTCATACAGTAATTGCAGTCCAAAGTTGTTCTCAGTAGACATCTCTTAAAATACTCACAGAAAATGCACATCACAAATAAAAACAAACCATAGAATAGAAATATCAAAAATACATTTAGATTAAAAGTGCATTAAAAGGAGGATAGTGCAAATACAACTCATAGTCAGGTGAGAGAGCAGGAGGTAGCTTCCTAAAAGGCTAACTTGTACAAATGTGTTTTTTTAGATTCACAAAGGCATTTACATTTAACAACTAAAAGCTGAAAACAGGATATATTTATCCTATACGTTTGAATTGTTACTATAGAGAGGCGAAGTCCCGCCCATCTACTTCCGACCCATGGGACCTTATTTTTGGAAAAATGATGTATTGAAGTCAATGGGGAGAGAAAGATTATCTTTGGATCCCGTTTGAATTGTGCCACGAATTACACATATGATGTTTGTCAATCTTAACAAATCATTTCCATGTCAAAAAAGTCACAGTTTGTCGTAAAACTGTTGAAATATAAGACTATGAAAAATACGCAACTAGAAAGACTACAAATCCCAGAATCCCGGTCCCGCATGCTGGCTCTTACGGAACCGACTAACTCCCCTTGTGTGTGTGTACAGCTCTCAACATGCCCAGACTTGGAGTGATTTTCACCTCTTTTAATACTTTCCGCCTCATTCTGAAAGAAAGAAGTGAAATGTGCCAACGTGACGGCCGTCTTGGTGTGTGGTGCGAGACGGGAGATGTAGTTCATTGAGCGTTTCACACAAAACAAAGTGTTACTTCACAGTTTTACGACACATCTTTATTTTTTTGACTTGCAAAATGATCTTTTAGATTGACAAACATCATGTGTGTAATTCGTGGCACAATTCAAACGGGATCGAAAGATAATCTTTCTCTCCCCATTGACTTCAATACATACTTTTTCCGAAATAAGGTCCCATGGAGCTCCCCCGGAGAGGGAGGGACTTCGCCTCTCTGTGGTTTCCCTCCACACATTTAATACATTTTACCATTTGTACTCGTGTCGAATAGTGGTTTATAAAAATGTTATGTCAAGGTAATGCAATTCAATAATGTGTAACACCGAATAAACCAGAGATGTGTTTTAACATTTCTTGAGTATAAGTCAAAATGAAAAAAGCATTTTATTGATACATGTGATCAGTTAAAGGGGCATTGCTAATAGTTACAAAATCAGGATGAAATTAGAGCATTCAAAATGTAAGTAGAGATTTAAAGGAGGACAAGAGTTCTTCTCCAACAGCTGAGGAGCTAGACCCTAAATGTTAGTGTCCTCAATAAGAGGAAAGAGGGATTAGTGATGATAAGGAAACATTTGAGTGTCCCCCTAACTGTTGAGCAGTTTTTATCAGAGGTGGGAAGTAGTGGAGTACAAATACTTTGTTACTGTACTTAAGTACATGTTCCTGGTCTCAGTACTTTACTCCAATACTTATTTTTCTGATGACTTTTTACTTTGACTTCTTACATGTTGAACACAAATACCTGTACTTTCTACTTCTTACATTTTGAACACAAATACCTGAACTTTCTACTTCTTACATTTTGAACACAAATACCTGTACTTTCTACTTCTTACATTTTGAACCCAAATACCTGAACTTTCTACTTCTTACATGTTGAACTCAAATACCTGTACTTTCTACTTCTTACATTTTGAACCCAAATACCTGAACTTTCTACTTCTTCCATTTTCCAAACAGGCTGGTTCCTTTAGTCTGAATGTGTGTTTGGTGGCGTGATCATTATTATTTAGAGTCATTGCGTGCCTATTGATTTGAACACGATCCGTGTATCCATCATTTCCTGGTCTTCTCTAAAGAAGAGGGACCAATGAAAACGTTGTCATGTTGCCGTTGTTCAGCATGGAAACATTCATTAGCTAACAATGACATTATTGTTCTATTAATATAAAGGGAGGTCAGGTACTCTTTAAAACAGATGGTAGTTATGGGTACTTTTTACTGAAGTACATTTCAAAGCCCATACTTCTTTACTTTTACTTGAGTAAAGAAGTTTAGGTAGTACTTCTACTTTTACCAGAATATTTTTAAACACGAGTATCTGTACTTCTACTCGAGTAAAGGATGTGTGTACTTTGCCATATACTATATACTTTGCCTTATTTCTGCTCCACAGGAAACTCCTTCCAGTCGAAGAACCAGGAGCAGAGTCACCGTTAAACCAGCAGCCGAGAGCCCGACCCAGCATGGAGCTCAGGAGGAAACCAGCATCCAACAGGAAACCAGTCTAACTTCCTCCCCCCTACCCTCCTCCCCCACTCCCTCCCTCACTCCCTCCCTGAAGAGATGCTCCAGAGCCTCCAGACTGCACAGCCCCGAGCAGCCGTGCACGCCCGCAGGATCCGTGCACGAGGCCGACGCTTCGGACGCGGAGTCGTGCTGCTCTGCGGTCTCCATGGAAATACCGATGACCCGTTCCAGAGGGGGGAGGAAGAAGCAAACCCTCAGCCAGGAGGAGATCTCTGAGGTGGAGTCATGCTCCTCTGCAGTTTCAGGATCTCGCCGCAGCACCAGGAAGAAAGCCATGCCTCCGAGCTCTCACACTGCTCCTATTGAGGCGGAAGAAGGAGACCCCAATTCAGGGAATGAGTCGTGCAGCTCCGTGGTGTCCGAGTCCACGAGAGTCACCAGGAGTCAGAGGAAACCTGCTCGCACCAGATCCTCCGCAACAAAGCCGCCGGAGGACTCGGAGATATCAGACGCAGACAGCTGTTTGTCGAGCGCCTCAGCAGTGAGATCCACCACCCGCAGGAGCACAAGGACCAGGAGGCAAACAGGTCTGTGGGGGGGGGGGTTTAGTTTATCAAATGTGTGGATAAAGAATCAAACCATTCAGCTGTCTTTGTAGTACTTTATTCTTGCAAGAAAGTTCAGTCAGAGTAAAATGTCTTCAGAGCGAAAGACGCAGAGACGAGTTTACGTTGTATCAATATGAATCAATTTCTGAGATTTTAGGATAAAAATGGTAGTTTTGAGTCCCCTAAAACCTTAAAATCTAGAAGTAGAAATCAATCTGAAAATGTCAGAAATGGATTCAACATCCTCAATAACCTCCAAAAACACTCCATAACTTTCAGCAGTAACCAGGTGAAGACATGTTTTAACTATTATCTGCATATACTCATTAGCAGGTTAGCATCCGGCAGTTTCTATGTGCTGGAGACCCTACCACACATTTCTGTCATAAAACGTTGGGCTCCTCTGTGAGCTGGCAAACAGACGATTTACCAAGCTTAGCAAAGACGTGAAAGCCAGTAAATCGAGATTAACATTGTGATATTATTAAAGTAAGTACACAAGTAAAACTCTTTTCTGTCGCAGGTCCGATCCCCATCCACCTGGAAGAAGCCTCAGAAGGATCCAGGTCTCCACGATCTCGACGGAGCCTGATCCCCAGAGGAGCTGTCAGCGAGCCGCCGTCATGTGACTCCGACGGCTTCGAATCCGGACCGACTTCCAGTATGACGACTCGCAGACGATTAAAGACCCGATCCAACGCCTCGGACTCTGAGCCGATGGAGATTCACTCCCTGAGCAAAGGGACGCCCAGCAGAACCAGCAGGACCTCCGCCAAGGACTGCAGCGTTATCCTGGAGAAAATAGAGCAGGGCGACTTTTCTTTAAATGATTCTAGGCTGGAAAACACCGTGATCGCTGCGGACTGTACTGTTCTGGAGGGGGAGAAGAGCCTGGTGGAGGAAGAGAAGAGCCTGGTGGAGGAAGAGAAGAGCCTGGTGGAGGAAGAGAAGAGCATGGTGGAGGAAGAGAAGAGCCTGGTGGAGGAAGAGAAGAGCCTGGTGGAGGAAGAGAAGAGCCTGGTGGAGGAAGAGAAGAGCCTGGTGGAGGAAGAGAAGATAGTAGAAGGTGTAGAAACTGCTTTTATTACATTAAGTGAAGCAGTGGAGGAAGATATAACAGTAGGAGGAGAAAAAGCAGGTGTGATTATTACTGATGTCCCATTGAGCGAGGACAAGGGAGTTGTGGTCATTTCAGACGATGACTCCCCCGTTATGTCTCCTCTGATATCAGAAAGACAACCTGAAGAGGCTGCAGTGACTGTTGTTCACCAGCAGGAGGAGCCGTGTGCAGACAAGAAGAAGAATGAGGAGGAGGAGGAGGAAGAGATGGAGGTGATGCAGGAAGAAATCCCTCCATCACAGACGTCCGTTACTGTGACAACACCTGAGGAAGAGAAGGAAGATGTCGTCGTGGAAAAGATGGACGTGAGCTCTTTGCAGGCGGACGCTCAGAAAGAAGTCGAATCCTCTGAAGTGGAAGACATTCAGGTGACATCCAGCCAGAAGCAGAGCATCATCGTGGAGTCTGACGCTGAGCAGGAAGCTAAAGATGTCCTCGTGAAGAAGACTAAAGTAATCAGTCTGTTGGAGAGCAGCGAGGATGAAGAACAGGAGGAGGAGGAGGAGGAGGAGGAGGAGGAGGAGAGGGAAGTTTCTAAAGAGGAAGAGGAGGAGAAAGCAGGACCCTCCATCACACCTGAAGCTGTGGACGGGCTCTTTATGATCGACACTCGGCCCGGACAGGAAGTGGATGAACTTTACTACAAGGAGAAGCTTACTGAGGAGGAGGAGAAGACGAAGAAGAAGGAGGGAGGAGAGGAGCAAGAAGAGGACGAGGAGTTTGTGGATGAGGAGGGAGACGATGATGAAGATGACATGGAGACAGAGATTCTCTTCTCCAGTAGAAACCCTCACCTGTAAGTATGAGAGGTGGCACTCTGAGATATGTTTATTCACTTAGGAATACACACACACACACACACACACACACACACACGTACATAAAACATAATGGTAGATAAAAGGTAAAGAAATGCAAGCTTCCAGAAACAGAACAAGTTAAAGGTCACCTATCATTTTTAGGCAATAGCATAGGTCTCATATAAAAAACATGTCTATGAAGTGTTTTGCTCAAAATACCAAACAGATCACCCATTCTAGCCATGCCTCATATCCCTCCATTTCACTTCCTGTTTCTAAAGTGCTGATTTGGGGTATAAAGCTTTAAAAAAAAAAAAAAAAATCGATAAAATAAAAGAGGAGGGTCTTGAGTTGGACACCCCTGCTTTAAAGGTTTGACATAGGCCTTTCTTGCATGACTAAGCTGGCCATACAAATGAAGTAATCACGATGCAAAGTCTCATCTCAGGTAAAACCAGGCCGACAGGGACAGGAAACAGGTGACCTTCAATGCAAAACACATACAGATGTGCATATATACATGTACACACTCAAATGAGAGCTGCTACTCCGTATAGAGGTTGTAGAAACAGGGTTGGTTGGTTTGACACAGTTTGAAAGTGGTTTCAAGGCTTTTATTGGTCATACGTACATAGCTACAGTCGTTATGACGATGAAAATCTTAGGTCACAGGCTCCTCCAACAGTGCAACACAATAAAACTGATAAACACAAACAAATAGTGCAAGTAATAAGTAAATACAAAAGGAGAAATAGTAAAAAAGTGATGGACCCAATAGTTGAAAATACAGAAAAGTCTGAATTCGAAACAGAAAAACAATGTTTGCGTGGGTGATATGGAGAAAACAATTACATATAACCATCTGTTTGACTTTATACCTCAATAATGCTATGAAGGTTTATGTAAAGTGGACATATTGACACGGCATATAATAAAAGAGCTACCGGCAGCTACTGTCTAAACTAAATACTGCCGTGATGAAACGCCATATCATGGATTATCAAGGATTCTTTCTGAAACAGTATGGAGCTCCAAGGCTTTCTCTCTTGCCGGTTATACCACAAGGTGAGTTCCTTTTTATTTCCTGCTTCTTCACACACATGCTCTCCAGTACAGGTTAGCTCTGAGTGTTAGCGATGCTAATGTAAACACCGACCATATTACGTCCAGAACAATCGGGCATTGTTTCTGATAGCAACGTTTCTGATAGGGCCGTGGGTCCACATTTCAGATATTACGTCATATCGGACGCAAATCTGGATCAGCTCCGTTGTTCCCCCGTTTTTAGAGATTTGGGTACGGAGGAAAAGAGAGAGGGTTTTATTTTCTGACGCTGCGTGAGTTCCCCGACACACCGGGGACACATCTTTATGTAGAAAACACATCAACAAGTGCATTTTGCATGATAGGTCCCCTTTAAGATTACTCTTTTTTTAAATATTGATCAAAAGGGAATTGATGCACAGACAGCAGAGAAAGGAAGCAGTAAGCTCGTAGGTAACACACAATGTAAGATAAGATGAGATGGACCTTCAGGAGTTTAAGCAGTGAGAGTGAAAAACAGGACAGCACAGATTCACACAAGATTAATACAATTAAAGTTATATACAGGTAAGTAACTGTTAAGCTAAGAAAGTGTAGACGAAATGACCTTCTGTTTGCTAAAGAGACAATCTACTCACATTTGGCGCTCACTGGGTGTTAATTCCAGACCCTGCATCTACCGTAGATATCAGTTAGAAACACAACAAGCTTATTTCCTAAAATGTCAACCTATTCCTTTAAAAGACTAATTGTCTGACAGTATAATAATTCCAGTTTACCGTCTGTCGCTCTGCTAGGGATGGGTATCGTTAAGGTTTTAACGGTACTACTACTTTTATCGATACCGCTTATCGATCCGGTCTTTTATCGGTTCTTTTGGAGAAAAAAACAAACATTGTGAACAGAATTAGCATTGCTTTTTATTTACATTAAATACATAATATTTTACATCAAAAGAAACAACAATGTTTTAACAAATGGTATTAAATAATGTGATGACAGAACTGTAAACAGAATAGCTGAAACTTTAACAAACTAAAGAACTCAGTTACCTCTAATCATTAACCCATGTTTGAATCATTGAGTTAACTCCGTGTGTTGCTGCGAGCATACATAACACCTGACGGGGAAACGTTACTCGTGGATGGGGCTACAGAGCTTCTAGAAAGACAGTGGAACCCGGTGCATTTCTCCGTCTGAATGTGGAGCACTTTTGCTAAATGTTGAGACAAATTGCTCGTGTTCCCGCCCTGACATGCTAAACTCTTATTGCACTTTTGGCAACGAGCATTGTCCACATCGAGACGGGTAGAGTTGAACCACACCTCGGAGCGCGTTCTCGCCGCCATCTCCTCCGTGTGTGTGTGTTGCTGCATGTAGCAGAGCGTGTGTGTTGCTGCATGTAGCAGCTGTGTGTGTGTAAACCGCCCCGCCCCCTCGCACACAGACGGGGGAGAGAGATCTCTCGTCTGGATTGGAAAGATCGAAAATACAAAAAATAATCAGAGGCATTTTGCAGTCTTTTTGCGTATTAGAAACGGAGTTGGCGAAACTAAAACTGCAATATAATGTTTGTGTAGCAATAATACATGTGACATATATTTTTACATGTCTCCAGTACCGATAAAAAGACCGATAACGTCGGAGCTTAACGGTACCACGGTCTTTAATAATTCAGCCCCGGGGCTCGGTACCCGTCCCTACGCTCTGCCCATTTGAACTTTTAGTGCAGACCCAGATCTGGACCAAAAACACTTGAAGTTTCCGTTTTTTTTTGAGTAAATCAAAGTCTTAAATAAAGCTAGTCGTCCAGAATGATGGATCCTAAAGTCGTAGACAAATCCCACAAAAAGACCAAAACTAACAGTTAGTGCATCTTTTAATACTTATTTCTAACGTCCTAGTTGCTCCCTCCTGTCCTCTTCAGAGTTCACTGATATCTTTGTTTCGTCACTTTTAATGTATCCTTCATTCTCCTTTAGTTACTTGTATCTACCTCACACAGACAAATAAACCGTTCTCACCAGATGACAAAGATAGACCGTGAGATAAAACTAAAATAAACAACTTCTATGTACGCAAAGACGACAACAGCACTGACCTAATGACTGCTTATAAACCAGCTGATTGTCAACAAGGGAGAGGTATTTAAACAACAGCAGTCTCCATTATACACAATTAAACTCCTCATTTTGGCTCCAACACTTTGGTATCGATCTTTTCTAGTTTTTTTCTTTCTTTTCAAATATACAGAAACACTTTTAAGAGCGGAGCCGATTTAGGAAGTACAGCCACGCTCATTATTGTTATAAATGATCGTTATATGTGAGCCTGAGGAGTTTTGTCTGTGCATCCATCTGTTCCAGGAAAGAGTTGTCCAGCCGTATTGACCCTGGCATCAGGATGAAGGAGCTCGGGGGGTTATACATCAATTTTGATGGCGGCAAATCAAAACCCGTCTCCAGTTCGCTGCAGAAAGTGAAGGAAAAGAAGATCCAAGATGAGGTAAATAAGCCATTGATTTCCCTCCCTCTTTTGAAGGTGATATGTGATGCAGAGGGAATAATACACTTTATAGATATGCAAGGACGAGTAAATCCAATAACGCACGAGAAAGAGTTATTCATCAGTTCTTTGTGTCTTTTATCTGCGAGTGTGTGGATAGTTTGCAGAGTTTCAGTGTGTGTTGTTGTCCACAGGCAGAGAAGGCAAAAGTACACACATCCTTTACTCAAGTAGAAGTACAGATACTCGTGTTTAAAAATACTCTGGTAAAAGTAGAAGTACTGACTAAACTTCTTTCCTCAAGTAGAAGTACAGATACTCGTGTTTAAAAATACTCTGGTAAAAGTAGAAGTACTGGCTAAACTTCTTTCCTCAAGTAGAAGTACAGAAGTATGGGCTTTGAAATGTACTTCAGTAAAAAGTACCCATAACTAGCAGCTGTTTTAAAGAGTACCTGACCTCCCTTTATATTAATAGAACAATAATGTCATTGTTAGCTAATGAATGTTTCCATGCTGAACAACGGCAACATGACAACGTTTTCATTGGTCCCTCTTCTTTAGAGAAGACCAGGAAATGATGGATACACGGATCGTGTTCAAATCAATAGGCACGCAATGACTCTAAATAATAATGATCACGCCACCAAACACACATTCAAACTAAAGGAACCAGCCTGTTTGGAAAATGGAAGAAGTAGAAAGTTCAGGTATTTGGGTTCAAAATGTAAGAAGTAGAAAGTACAGGTATTTGGGTTCAAAATGTAAGAAGTCAAAGTAAAAAGTGGTCTGAAAAATAAGAGTAAAGTACTGATACCAGAACAATGTACTTAAGTACAGTAACAAAGTATTTGTACTCCACTACTTCCCAACTCTGCTCCTATGGTGATGAAGAAGTGTGTAGTTTGCAGAGTTTCAGTGTGTGTGTGTGTGTGTAATCCACAGGTGATGAAGAAGAGTGTGATGGGACCAGACTTTGAGAAGAATGATGTAGTTCCTCCGTACAGCGAATCCAAAAAAGCCACAAAGTTGAAAAACAGAGTAAGTTTGACCATGCTATGCTTTATTTCAAACTGTAGTTTTACTTGGAAATCCACTTATGATGACACATCCTGCCCAGAATCACAACATAAATGCTGTTCAGACACAGCTTTGAATCACATTCTGCTTCATACATGCTTTCTAACTAATGTGACTCTGTGTTCTTGTCAGACGGAGAGGGAGAAGTCGACAGGAGACGGCTGGTTCAACATGAAAGCCCCGGAGCTGACTCAGGAGCTGAAGGCCGACCTGCAGGTCCTGAAGATGAGAGGCTCCATGGACTCCAAGAGGTTCTACAAGAAGAACGACAGAGACGGATTCCCCAAATATTTCCAGGTCGGTGGAAAAAAACAAACACCTGCCTCCTGCTCCTCAGACTCTCTTAGAAACAGACAGTATTCAAGCTTTTAAATCTGGTAGTCTGGATAAGTAACTGCATGTTGCCGTATCAAGCTTTTTATATAATCTGCAACACAGGTTTTGTGTCACATGCACACTTGTTAAAGCTTAGTTTGGGCAATGGACATCTTTAAGGTCTCCTATTATACTATTTTTAGGCCTACATTATAGGTTTCAGCGTAAAGCCCGCCCACATTTCCGATATTACGTCATATCGGCAGCAAATCTGGATCAGCTCCGTTGTTCCCCCGTTTTTAGAGATGTGGGTACGGAGGAAAAGAGAGAGGGTTTTATTTTCTGACGCTGCGTGAGTTCCCCGACACACCGGGGACACATGTTTATGTATAGAAGACATCGAAAAGTGCATTTTGCATTATAGGAGACCTTTTAATGCTGTGTTTCCATTACAGTTTAGGAGCTGGGGGAGTAACTATAGTAACGCAGTGTGGGCGGAGCCGTGACGTCATCTTCAATGCGAACCACAAAACCAACATCAGCCGTTAGCTGTTAGCACTCAGAGCTCACAGCTCCTCATATCTGTTCAGAAACTAGACAAAAGTTAAACAAGTACAAACCACAGACTGTCTGTGTCATGGCGAATACAGTCGCTGCTTTATTTATGTCTGTAGGCCGTTGTTGTGAGTGTGGACGGTCGGAGCATATACTGCGTTAGCTTAGCCGATCTCCATTCAGAAAACACGCATTTTAAAAGGTGTTTCTCCTGCCGTCTGTCTGCAGACTTGTCAAAGCATTAATTCATGGTTTTTACTAACCGGTATCAGTATGTTGTTACTTCGGCATCA
The DNA here is from genome assembly GCA_031216635.1 of Dissostichus eleginoides. Lineage (NCBI taxonomy): Eukaryota > Metazoa > Chordata > Actinopteri > Perciformes > Nototheniidae > Dissostichus > Dissostichus eleginoides. The sequence continues at coordinate 35,075,637 of CM062270.1, read as the reverse complement.
TTTTGAAACGTGTATTACAATTAAATCACGGTCCAATATGTTCATCTTGTTGTAGTTGTAGCCCCCTTGCCAGCGATTCTCTCACTAGTTTAGCATACTCAGCCCGGTTGTTGGCCCGGAAAGAACCACGATTTTGGAGAGCCAGAAAAACTGTGAAAAAGTACCCGCTAGCTGGAACTACGCCAAGTGGAAACGCAACAAAATGGACCGGGTTTGGCACGGCACGCTTAAACCGTGCTACGCGCTGCAGTGGAAATGTGCCATAAGTCTCAGGCTCCTCCATCAATGCAAAATAGGAAATGAAAATGAAAAAAAAAATACATAAAATAATGTCATACACATAATGGTGCAAGTAGGTTGCGGGAATAAGAACAATATTTACAAAAAATGTGAAATTAAACTTTATATTTTACAGTAGAATAACAAGTGTTCTGTAATAATGTTTAAGGACAGATACAGGAAAACATGCCGACTGCAATTACTCATACAATTTAATATTCAATTCCTTACACACTTCATGTATATATAATATCCTGCTTTATATGGTGTTACTGTAAATGTGTATTTCAACATGTATATTTTCAACTTTTTTAATGCTATTTTATTTCTATTTGAGATGTTTACATTTTGTATTGTTTATTTCTAGTCTTTTAATTTCTCTATTGTGCAATGCCTTGTGTTTTTATGCTGCTGCAACGCAAACATGTCCCAAATAAATAGGTGACTACTCACAGGAGATATATTTATAAATGTTTTGAGTGTAATGGTTTGTAACGTGTGTTTCAGGTGGGCACGGTGGTGGACAGTCCCATCGACTTCTATCATTCCAGAGTCCCCATGAAACAGAGGAAGAGGACCATGGTGGAGGAGCTGCTCAACGACGCTGAGTTCAGACAGTGAGTAACACAAAGTTAAACATCACAATATTTAACCAATCATTTAGACATTCAGGTTACAGGCTCTAAGCCGAAGCTTTTGATAACCCTGCATTGCCTCGTGTGACACAGTCAATTGTCAGGGATACCTAGGTTGCAGTCCAATAGTCCATTATTCCTTATTACCAAGGTTGGAATTGAAATAAAAAAGTGAAGTGAAATGTATGCTTGTCGTAAAGGAAGGTCCAGTGGTTCCTAAGCTAAAGGAGGTTATAAAGAAAGTTTCAAAGCTCCTTTCCTATCACCTAGAGCAGCGGTTCCCAACCTTTTTCAACTCAGGGCCCACTTAAGAATCAAAAAATGTTTCGCGGCCCACATTCACCCACAAACAATACGGAGGCTAAATAAAGTTCTGATTGGTCAATTCAGAACATGTGACACGTTGTAAATCCAGTAGAACAGACCGTTGCTAAGGACTGTAATGACCGTTGCTAAGGAGGATCAAGAAAGAGAAAGGAAAAGGGGTTAAAATAAAAAATAAAATCTTAATAATGAAATGTTTCAACAAAAATCATAATGTTTTGCAAATTATTTGGCGGCAAATATTGAATTTACATTTAAACCCTTTCATATTTTATTTGGGCTTTTAGATGAAGACCGCACACAGTTAATGAATACAACTATTGTTCTGGCTAAAATACATATTTTTAAAAGTCAATCAAGGAGTAATCTTAATTTAAGGTGTTTGAAGAGTAGATTCAAAAGAAAAAATTTTTAATAATTATTGCCACACAATTATTTGGCGGCCCACTTGCAATGCCTTCGCGGACCACTAGGGGGCCACGGCCCACAGGTTGGGAACCACTGATCTAGAGAATTCGAACGGCTCTTATCATGGCTGCCACTTGGGTACTTCCGGGTCATTTCACTCCGTTAGGAAGGTTCCTAATCTAAACGGACTATTCGACCGCAACCCTCGTGTATTTCATTACTGCAGATATACTTTATATTAAACGTATGATGCTCTTCTCTTCCCAGGAACAACAAGAAGAAGTACCAGCACATCGTGACGGAGCGAGCGGCGAAGGGAGCCGGCCGGAAGAACAAGAAGAAGAGCAAATTCCATAAGAAGTAACTGTGAAGACGCCGTGTGATAAACTCTGAGCGCCGTCTCATTGATATTATCTATTTTTTAATCCGATGGACCTGTATCTCCCAAACGTATTGCTGCACAGTAATCATAGTCTTGCTGAACATTAAATATTTGTCTTTGGCGACCGGCACAATTCTTGTAATTTAAACTCATCATCACGTCCTGAACACATGGCTATAACATGTCATATCAACACACTGTTCTTTATCAGCGCTACTCGAAAATGTAAATGTATTTAAAATGTTGTAACCCAGCATCTCGACTGAACAGTCGAGATGCTGGGTTACAACATTTTAAATACATTTACATTTTCTAAACTTTAAGTTACTGCTGCTTTTGGTAATCGTGAGAGAAGCAGAGTAACACAAACTAAAGATTTAAAGTGCTTGTGACACCATCCCACCTATTGTTGTGCAATGCAATGTTGGGCTACTAGTCATCTCGAACCATCAGTTTAAAAATGAATTTGCGATACCGTATTGATAAATATCAATAATTTCGAATATCGCGGGAAAAGTCCTTCACTCAGTTTCCTTTTTCGGGACGAAGGCGGAAGTGCGTCACAAAGGGCCATATTTATTCTGCTCCCATTGAGCCAGACAGGGACAGAAGGGATTTGTCACGCGTAGAGATGGTTCGACGATGCGTTGTGTCTGGCTGTTCCAATACAGCAAATGAGGAACTTAACATCAGCATACATAGCTTTCCAACGGATGTCAAGTGTCAGCGCACATGGGAGAAAAACGTGCAGAACACAAGGGCTAGCTGGTCTGTGATGAACCCCACATCGACCTACATATGCAGCGCCCACTTTCTGGCCGAGAATTTTGAGGAAAGGCCTTGTTGATGGCTGAAACTGGGATTGATTTTTCGCGAAGACGGATTCTGAAGCCGTCAGCAGTGAAAAATCGGGAACACGGGTAAAGTTTTACTGACATCATTCTCACATACAAATCAGCAAAGCTTCTGTGTGTGAAACAGTATCTGCTTTAGTATGAAACGTACCTTCAGCTCATGCAATCAGAAGGAAGTAGACAATGAAAATAAATAAAATAGTTTACAAACCATTCCACATTGTTCAAGCGTTGTAGATCGAGAGGTATCTCGCGATCGTCGGGGGGGTTGTCGTCTCCACTGTCCGACTCGGAGTTAATTTCATCCGATTCAGAGGCATATGGTTCGAATCTGTAGGGCATATAGTCAATATCGTCTACGAGGCTATCACTATCAGATGCTTCATCCTCATATGAGCTCTCAGACACATTCAAAATTAAACTACAATCGCTGTCGGAGCTTGCTGCTGTGTGCGCCATCGTTTGTTTGCATACAGATACTGGACTCCGGAAGCGTTCGTCTTCCCTCTGTGACGCGGCACACCTTTTCGCGGGAGTTTAAGAATCCCAGAGCAGACCCAGAGAAGATCCAGAATATGGTCACATTGAAGGGCAGATTAACGGTTATCAAAGTACAAATTTTCAAAAATTACTTCAGTAACGGTTTCAAGGGGACATTATTTACTGAAATTAATGGTTTGGATGATGGGGGAAAACCGTGTCACAAGCACTTTAAGGAACATGATGACGCTGAATTTAAATAACACTGTCTCTGTAATGACCCACAAAGAGGAAGGAGAGGATACGCTGTGCAGGACATTTTTTAAATATACTCCAGCTCCTTCAGTCAGGAGTTAAACTGTTTCATAACTCCTAATACTAACAGCAAAAGCCATTTTGAACTCGATTCAGAATAAAAGAGTGTAATGTTATCCTACATGTACATGTGTCAGACATGTCATAAGCAATAAAAGTTTTTAAAAAGATGCTTGAGGGTTATTAAAAGTATAAACTGCTGTGAAAAGAAGTAGTTTTGTACTGCACTCGTGATTTAATATGAGTCAATGAGGGGAATAAATAGGAAGGGGAAATAAAATGACCAATAATGATATCCTAGCTGCACCAAAGAAAGCTCAAAACTATCACTATTACCTCTCTGTTCCTGCAGAATGGAAACTATGTTCCTTATTGATCATTTCAAATGTCCTTGACTGCTTGAATCAGTGATGAAGGTGTCATGAACCAGTGAGTGCGCTGGTGGACTTTAGGATTACTACCATGAGAGGTTTTCCCACACTCTTCACAGCTGAATGGTTTCTCTCCTGTGAGAGTAGATGATGGCTCTTAAGATGACCTGATGTAGTGAATGACTAGTCACACTGGTCACAGCTGAATGGTTTCTCTCCAGTGAATACGACAATGTTTTTTGAGATCACCTGATGTAGTGAAAGTTTTCCTACACTCTTCACACCATGTTTGAATGAAATCTTCACACATTGTTCATTTTAAAGAGCTCTGACACACATTTCAGTGTAAGACTATGGATGAGAATGACCGTTTTAATTTGTGTCTTTGATGCAGGATTACTTTTGTTCCTCGTCTTAAATCTCCTCAGTCTCTCGTGGCTCTGGGCTACCTTCTTGTCTGTCTTTGTGTTGAGAGAGAGATGAGCTCTTAACAGCTTACATCCACCATGTCTCCTTACACACACACACACACACACACACACACACACACACACACACACACACACACACACACACACACACACACACACACACACACACACACACACACACACACACACACAGCTTCTTTATACCTGAGCCAATTCCACACAGCTTTAGAGACATTAGAGGACGTCTCCATTTGGTCTCACCATCCAGGAGGAAAAAGCCCAGCTGATGAGTGGGAGGGAAAACACTGCTTTGAACGAAACCCCTGCAAATGTCCCGCCTTTTCAAAGGGTAGTAACAACAACAACAACCAGGTGCTAGGAAAGGTGTGAAACTAAAATCAAAGGGATTTAAATGAAGATGTTTAACTGAGTGACCCTGAGGTTAGAAAGGTGTGTTAGTGTCTGTGTGTATCTACTCCTACAGACTTTGAATTGGACTTATTGATTTGATTTCGTGATTAAACGGTGAAACGTCTTTTCAACGAAACCCCTGCACATGTCCCGCCTTTCAAAAGGTCAACAACAACAACCAGGTGCTTGGAAAGGTGTGACACTAAAATCAAAAGGATGAAAATGAAGATGTGTGTGAGATGTTTACCTGAGTGACCCTGAGGTTAAGGTGTGTGTATCTACTCCTACAGACTTTGAATTGGACGTATTGATTTAGAGTCGTTTAGCTTCTGCCGTTCGGTCCCCTCGTGCACAGATTTGGAAATTAAAGGTCAAAGGTCACTTGGTGGTTTTGTGCGTCTGCAGAATCCTCCGGACTCTTCTGTGGATCTGCTCGCTGTAGGACGGACTGATCTGACTGGTCCGTAGCCTGAGGGGAAAGAAACACAAAGGAACGTCAAATGAAAACCAATGAAAAGAGTTTGACTCGTATTACCTGCCTTCCACTAGGCGGAACAATTATATTGATGTCCAATAAAAAGTCATAAAATAGTTGCATAAAAAAGGCTTAGTGTAGTAAGTCAAGAATATCAGTGTATGTCTAAAAAAAAAAGTCAATCGTTTAGCATGTTGACAATATTAGTCAAATATCAAATGTCAAAGTGTAGTATGTTGAAAAGAGTCATGGTATACTATGTTGAAAGTATCAGAAGTATGTCGTAAAGCAGGGGTGTCAAACTCAAATACACAGTGGGCCAAAATTAAAAAATGGGTACTAGTCGAGGGCCGGACTGGTTCAATGTTTATTGCAGAACTTATTGAAATGAACTTATTGCACATATTAAACCTGGAACTAACAAAGCTTAAATGATTGCCTATAAAACAACATTAAACATTAAATAATCAGTTGCATTCATTTCTTATGGCTCTATCTGCAGCTTTTCAGAGTCATTTCTTATGATTACATTTTTCCACAGGCCAACAACAGCTTCAAAAAAACTATTTCCCTCAAAGAAAAAAACAAACATGCCCTGTTGTCTCAAGAAACAAAGTGCAGAAGGAAACATCCATTAAACTCAGTTTGCTGCTCTGTGATGCTAGTTCAAGCCAGATACTTGGCATCTCATCTTGGGTGCAAGTTCATCAATGTTTGGGGTCAGGCTCTGAGCTGAGGAGATCCTCAGGATTGAGTGAAGGTGTGCGTGCAATATACCGGCGGGCCAGATCTAATAGTAATTTGAAATGATCCAGCGGGCCGAAATTAAATCCACCAAGGGCCGGATTTGGCCCCCGGGCCTTGAGTTTGACATGTGTGTCGTAAAGTATGGTATAGTATGATGACAATATTGTAAAGAAACTTGTACAAATGTGTAGAAAAAACTCTTAGTATAGCATCTGCTAAAAATGACATATTCAAGTATTATTGTAAATATAGAATGTCCAAAAATATCAGAACAAATGGTCATAGTTTAGTATATTTAACATCCAGAAAGAACATCATAGTTTGTCGTTAAATAACGAGTATAGTATGTCTAAAATACAAGAAAAAAATAAATACTACAGTGTGTCAAAAAACGTCATAGTATAGTATGTTGACAATATGTGAAAAAAAGCTCATGGCAAAGTAGCTTTAGTCCAGAAAATGTGGATAAATATAAAGTTACAATGGTACATGATACAATGACAAACACAAGACAAGCAGCACATTAGGGATGTTACGTATTGCGCCGAGGCTTCGGAGCGTGAGTCGAGTAATCCCCGAAGCTTTTTGTGAAGCTTTTTGTGAAGCTTGTATCGAGGCTTGTATCGAGGCTTGCATCGAGGTTTGCATCGAGGCTCGCATCGAGGCTCGCATCGAGGCTCGCATCGAGGTTTGCACCGAGGCTCGTATCGAGGCTCGTATCGAGGCTTTGGGCCAGTGACGTCATCGATGACAAACGAAGCCTCGCTGCCTGTCGATACCACGTGACTGCTTCAGGAAGCGCTTTAGATCGGTTGAACCACAACGCTCATATTACCCATGGATGTATAATAAGAGCGATATTACCCCTCCTGTACCCGGTGACACGATGGAACTAAGAGAGCTCAGACCCTCACTTATATAGAGGTCGGAACATGTCATAAGTATACATAAATAAAAGCATAAATAAATGTAGGAATAAATACAGGAATAAATACAGGAATACATACAGGAATACATAGGGTGCAGTGTTTTCAGGTAGATTCAGTGTGTGGGCTGTGGCTCAGCTGGAAAGCAGTTGACTCACACCGCAGGGTCCCTGGTTCAACGACTGGTCAATACGTCTTTTTGTTTGTTTATAAAAGCTACAGCTAAATGAGATCATGTAGTTAATAAATGTAGTCTTTGATATGCTTTAGCCTTTCTCAGGCTACAACATGGTTACGTTTACGAATATTATTAAGGAATACAAATCCCTCTTTGCAATGTTTACCAGCCTCCTTAGGCTTTTCAATCACAATCATTAAACTGGAATAAAAACAATATTGTTAACATGAAAATAGGATTTAATGTTCGTTGTTTAGAGTTATTCTAAGGCTTTACTCATTGGGAACTCGGTAGGAGATAGAGCACACTGTTGAGATGTCCAATCTGCCTGTTTTACACACTTTGACCAACAGGGGGGTTTGTGTTCAGATGAAGCCCATGATGAAGCCTCATGAGATGAACCCTTTTGCGAACCAATTGGCTGGAAAGCTTCAAAGCTTCATAAGGCTTCATCTCACCATCACTACAGCGCAGCCACACATCATTGAATCTGCAACCAAAAGTAATTTTTGGATGTAAAAACATTGTAAAATAATTGATAATCAATATCATTTAACTTCTAAACTAAGCCTGTATTTTTCCCAGAGCTCCCCACAGATACCGCTGTTGTCCACTAGTGTGCGCTGTAACACAACACAAGACCTGAGAGTCCAGATATAAAACCACCAGACTCAACACACACTTCAGATGCACTGTGTTCAAAACATTCTTTAGAAACAAACTCAGAGTATTTCTTCCTTCTACATTCAACCCCTTTGTGCCAGAGAAGAACAAAAAGTCATTTCACAATTGACAGAACCAATAATGCATTTCTGCGGGAGACATAAATGTGCTTCATCAACACAATATAAAAAGTTGCCCGCAGGCAGTTGTGAGACACAGACGGAGGAATTGCACAGTAATAAATTCCAGTATTGCCTCTCGTCCACGTCTATTTGTGGGGAGCGGGAGCGAGATGAGTGACTGGACGTCGTCTCTTTTCATCTATAATCAGATAAACTCGCTACCTGCTTCAAAAAGTCATCAAGGACAAATCATGGGAGACATGAATGGAGCGAGACTTCGGGGCTTAGGGAGCAAACGCTGCCACTGGCATCTGTCATTTTCTTTATAGATCAAAGATTGGTGCGAGACGTGCCCCTCTGCCTGTCTGAGGGAATCTACAAAGGCCGGCTCTAATCTCCCACCCTGCAACTCCTGTCGCGTTTTCATTTGAGAGAAGAGTATCATTCATTTCCTACAATTGACTTTGCAGTTTAAGATTGTCTATTGATTTTAATGTTTACTTATGGACTGAGCAGAGACAAACAAACAAAGAAAACAGAACATCGCTCGCTGCGTCGCTGTGATCGATGACAAGGTCTCAGTGAATGTATTAAAGCGTGCATTGGGTCAAACGCATCACACTCGAGCTGAAACACAAATCAATAGCATTTTCCCCTTTTGTTTTCCTCTGCCTCCGCGCTCAGTAATGAACAAACATGACAAGACATCAGCTTCTGTAATTTAAGAGGTGGAGGGGAAATCATCCCGGCTGTCGAGTGTGATCAAAATTAAAGATTAGATGAGATGTTTGAGCTCACACACACACACACACACACACACACACACACACACACACACACACACACACACACACACACACACACACACACACACACACACACACACACACACACACACACACACACCACACACACACACACACACACACACACACACACACACACACACACACACACACACACACACACACACACACCTTCTCCATCAAATCTGACATCTGGGGTGAGACACACACATACACACACACACACACACACACACACGTGAGGCGGCAGTGTATGACTAACATCTCATGGGATTGTCATATATTTGTCGTATACTGTAATTGGAAACTCGTACAGGTGCCTCTTTTGCTTTTGAGATCTTTTGAGCAAACAAGTGATTTACACAGACGGAGGAGGATAAATTCAGGGCAAACAGCACATGGAGAGGATTAGTTTGATTCCTGCTGAACGTGGTTTTGGTGCCAGAACATTCTTGCTAACCTGTGTAAGAGTGTAGTCAAAACAAAGTCTTTCTAAGAAAACATTAAGAACATAAGATCATATTTCACGGCTGTTATATTGATGATGATGAAGGGGATGAAGTGCCTTTTGGTGATCGTGTATAATTCCCTGTTAAAGTTGTGTTACATTTAACAGATCCACAATAACTCAAGTATGTTCAAGGACAGGTTACATTGAAGGGTTTACCTCTCTCTGAGTGAAGAGCTGAGAGTCGGAGGGCTTCTGGAGTTTGGCTCAGCGAAGGAAGCCCCTCTCCCTGGACTTCTGTTCTGGGTTTCCAGTCTGGACTCTGGAGACGACCGGACCCTCAAAGAACCAGATGTCACCTGGAAGGAGTCACATGGTACAGGGTGTAAGTGAAGGGACAGGTTTAACCAATCAAAACACTCTATTTTTTGTTTTTATTTGCATTTTAAGAAAATATTCACAAAGCATACATAATGAAATAAACACATCTAGGTACATAGATTACATAACAGATGACGAGTACGAAAATAAATAATATGATTTCCTTGCTTTTTCATTTAGTTTTTTCCTAAATGAGGCATAGGATATTATTTCACCCCTTAGAACAACCGTTGCTCCTTCCCATAAAATCTGAGGATGTATGTCTCTTGTGTCATTATACTTAACATATTCTTGCATACCTCTTTTAAGCTTTGTTTTAAACTCATTTTCTGACAGGAGGGAGTTGTTAAATCTCCAAATACTAGCACTTTTTTTCCTTGCTACACTCTATTGTAAGCTTTGTCATTGAGCTTTTCAATGACAAAGAATGTTTGGTGTGGGGGAAATTCTGAAGCAATTGGAAACAGGACTCAGAGAGACACGAGGAGAGCTGGAGCTTTGAAGGCAAACACTGACGGTTTATTTGGAGCTTTGGCCGGAGAATTGACAAGACAGGTGGTGTGTCACGAGTTGACACAGCGGTTGCCAAACCAATTCTGAAGAACTCTTCTGCAGCTCGAGGTTTTAACTAGTTCGGAGTGTAATAATCAACATTCTTTATCAGCGAGACTAAACAAATATGGACCCTGAATCTAACTAGAGCTCTCGTCCATAGAAAAGAATGTGCGCCAGGGAACCTTCGTCCCTGAACAGTAAACTACCTCATGGCCGCTTGTGCTCTGTCATTGACTGGCAACAACAATGCGCCCAAGCTGCTCCTCCTTAAGAGAGATAGCAGCAACACCCAAGGCCGTAGAACTATGCCGTGGGAAAGGAGACAGTGAGAAGAGAAAATTATGAACTGTGTCAAAGGTTGAATACCTAAGCAAATTATTCCCCAACATTTGGTAAAATACTTGAATGATGAGTAAAGAGTGGTGCAAACCTTTAATCCCAATAGCTTCATAGAGACATGAGCAATACGTGTTACCAATAGCTTCATAGAGACATGAGCAATAAGTGTTACCAATAGCTTCATAGAGACATGAGCAATACGTGTGACCAATAGTTCTTCCTTACGGTTGTTTCTCTTCTTTAGATTAAACACATCTCCAGTAAAAGTGGGAAGCAAGATGAGAAGATTAGTTTGAATGAAAATAGTTAATCACTTTCTTTTCTGAGGATAACATATGTAAAACAGTTGTGTGAATATATCATTTGATTATTGTGTATGTACTAAAACATTGTGTGGTGTGCTGGTTTGAGATGTTATAATAAAGAGACTCACTGGGGCTGTTCTGGGTCTGTAGCTGCCCAGCAGAGAAGAATCTACAGCGACAAAGACAAGTAGAAACATTTATAAAGACAGAAAACTCTGCTTATGGACTGAATAACGTCTACAGTACTTCATTTGAACAGGAAATAGAGTTAATTCCTTAAACACAAACAGGTGAACGTGGAAGTTATCCAGCTGTAGTGTGCACCATTATTACACTATGACAAGTCAGAAAGCATCGTATCATTGCTAGCTCAACAACACATACATAAAAGTGTAATAAAAATGAATAAATGCTGTCCATTATTCATTTTTAAAGACTTCATCTCATTTTATCTTGAAGATGTAAAAAAAGACATCAAACCAGGAAATAAATCACAACTAATCTTGATATATTAGATGAATGGCACACAGTTGTTCCTGCAGCAAGTACACCATGGCTTTAGGTACTTAGGTATATAATAGTACATGCTTTAGTTTTGTTGTATGTGAGCGTGTAGCCTACCGCTGTGATCAGCTGTGAAGCTAACGGAGCGTCGCTGCATGCTGTCACTCTGTGAGGAGGAAGGAGTTCTCATCAGAGACGCACTGCTGCTACGAGAGACCTGAGAAAACACAACAAGAAAACAATATGATGTCAAACAAAACCATAAACTCCATGTTGTAGATTAAAGAGGCACTATTATTCTTTTGGGAGGTTTCCCTTTCCTGTACTGTGTTGGCTTTTAAGTGGATACAATCCCAAAGTTCCCTAGAGGGAGTTTCTGAAACGCCTCCATTGGACTCCTTTGACTTAGAGAACAATTGCAATTGCGCTCCCATTGGCTAGAGCTCCAACACATTGTATGTGATGAGGCTGAGGGGCGGGACATCTTTAAGAGGTTGACCAATCACAACAGAGCCAGCCAGCTAACCAATCAGAGCAGACTGGGCTCTGGTTTCAGACAGAGGGTGAAAAGAGGTGCTGCAGCACAGACAGTATGAGAAAAATAAAGAGCTTTTTGAACATTAAAGCATGGAGACATGTCCCAGTAGAGACACTACATACTGATATATTCCCCTGAACATCAGCAGGAGAGGACTCTTTAAAGTAGAGACACTACATACTGATATACACCTGAACATCAGCAGGAGAGGACTCTTTAAAGTAGAGACACTACATACTGATATACACCTGAACATCAGCAGCAGAGGACTCTTTAAAGTAGAGACACTACATACTGATATGAACCTGGAAATGAGCATTAGGGCACAGTGCACTAAGCAAGATGTATTTTTTCTATATTCCACTTTTAAGCATCATCCTGATTTAAAGGATATGAGCTATATTGCATAAATGAAATCAACAAAATACATTGAACACACATTCACTAATGTCTTGTAATTTCTTCCGTGCAGAATAAAGGAGAAGCTGCCAAAGCAAACCACTGTCTGTCATCTCAACCCAACATAATTCCCCTAAAAAGATCACAATAAGGCACAAAGAAAACAAAGAGCATTTCACAGAATAATAATCACCTGTCTCAAAGCTTCCAGGTTGGGACTGAGCTTCCCTTTCCACAAACAAACCGGCTGTGATAATGCATTCAGCATGGGGCTAAGCTACTTCATTAGGTATCTATTTGTTAATTGCAGCTTGACTCTCAATTACTGGGGTTAATTGTCGACAGAAGATTCCCCCGGGAAAACCAGAGGGGGAAAACCACGCTCCTTCTATTTAACAAAACACCCGTTGTATTGTTGTAAGTGCCATTCATGTGTGATAAACACAAACAACTCTACACCTAATCGTTTGCTTTTAAACCCGCACATTAGTGGATTTTGATATTCATACCTCAGGATTAGATTTGATGTAAATGAAGGAGGGGGATGTTGTTGTTGTTGTTGTTGTCCATCAACGGCATATTCCCCACGGCTGTGTGATCAGAAAATCACTCCCTTTTATATGCTAATATCTTATAGCAGTGATACGACCATAATTAAAACGTTAACAAATGACTGTGTGTAGCCTCCATGCAGGATGTGAGCTATGAAAGCACAGTGAAGCCCCTCAGTGGGGATAACAGGCCGTATTACAGGTGCACACAGCGAAACACTTTAATGACGTCAAAATCCATTAACAGCTCAGGTAGAAAGATTAACAGCGCTCTCTTATTATGCCCTCCACTTAATCTGCCCACTAGATTATGGAAAAAAAATTAGGAATCTCCCACTGAGGTTTGCACTACATCACTTCAGGATCCCATTAGTTTTAACCCCTGGCCACTGAACATGTGTTTTATTACACATCCTTTGTGCCTGTAGGGTAACAAGGGGTCAACAATGTGACACAAGTACATCAAATACACACTGTTTTCACACATACATGTACATATATCTCATATGTATATATGTTGATTTTAAGTCATTTATTTTAAAGGTCCCCTATTATACTGTTTTTCATCAATATATTACAGGTCTCAGATATATACAGAGCATGTCTCTGATTGGCTGAAACACCAAACAGATCATTGCAGCATCCCATAATCCCCTCTGTTTCAGGCCTGTTTCAAAAGTGCTGATTCTCTGTCTGTTACTTTAGATGAAAATAAGGAGCCCCTCCCCACGCCCCTCTGAGAGATATTTGGTTAAAAAGAACACAATGGTGCTCTAGGAGGAGATTCAGGTGATAAGGGGGGGGGGGGGTTACCTTGGTTGCTGATTGGCTAATGGTTACACAAGACAAAACATTGTGATGACATCATAAAGTGGCCAAAATCTGATCAGCTCATTTTCAGACAGGTTTTTATAGAAATGGATCAGGAGAAAAAGAGAGAGAATCTTTGTTCCTGAAACTTTCAGAGTCTCTTTACACAGAGGGGACACATGTTGATGTAGAGGAGACATGAAGAAGAGGGGACACATGTTGATGTAGAAGAGACATGGAGAAGAGGGGACACATGTTGAGGTAGAAGAGACATGGAAAAGAGGGGACACATGTTGATGTAGAAGAGACATGGAAAAGAGGGGACACATGTTGATGTAGAAGAGACATGAAAAGAGGGGACACATGTTGAGTAGAAGAGACATGAGAAGAGGGGACACTGTTGATGTAGAAGAGACATGAAGAAGAGGGGACACATGTTGATGTAGAGAGACATGAGGAAGAGGGGACACATGTTGATGTAGAGGACGTGAAGAAGAGGGGACACATGTTGATGTAGAGGAGACGTGAAGAAGAGGGGACACATGTTGATGAAAGGAGACTGAAGAAGAGGGGACACATGTTGATGTAGAGACGTGGAGAAGAGGGACACATGTTGAGTAGAAGAGACATGAAGAAGAGGGGACACATGTTGATGTAGAAGAGACGTGAAGAAGAGGGGACACATGTTGATGTAGAAGAGACGTGAAGAAGAGGGGACACATGGTGATGTAGAAAAGACATGAAAAAGTGGATTTTGCATAATAGGTGACCTTTAAAGTTACTTAACTGTATATCATTTTGATTGTATCTTTAATTGTATTAATCTCTAATCTGTGTGAATCCGTCCTGTTTTTCATCCTTACCCTGTTGCTGTTTAAACTACTGAATTTCCCCACGGGGATTAATAAATTATCTTATATTTTTAGCATTTAACAAACCATCACAACATGATTTCTTGTCAATTGCCTTCAGTTTGGAGGAGTTTATGTAATGTTTAATACTAGTTGAGCATAACATTTTGATATTTGTATGTGTTTTTACAAGTTATTGTGATTTTTATCTTGTTTTAAATTATTGTTTTATTATTTTACTCCTATTGTGTTATTTTAGATGTGTTCCCTGTACAGCACTTTGGTAGCTTTTAAATGTGCTATATAAACAAATGTTATGTAACGTTACGACCAGGAATGGCGGCAGGCTCTCCGTCTCCTTCCTGAAGCGATGAGGACCCAGCTGCAGGTGTCCGAGTCTCTGCCTGTTTTCCTCTGACAGCTGGCACATCCTGCGGTGGGTGTAAGGAGACAGCGCTCGGGTCCTCGAGGAGACGGTGGGCTGCTGGTAATCTGCAGAAGCTCCCGGAGAAGTGGGTTTTCTTTCCTTCTTGTTTTTCAGAGGACTTTGGACAGAGAGGGTTGAAGAAGGGGAGCGCCTGGGAGGTGAGGACGGTGCAGAGTTTGTTGTTCTGTCCTCAACATGTAGCCTTTCCTTGCCTCCTTTCAAAGAGATAAGGTTCGCATCTTCATCTGCTGAAAAAAGCCGCGTGGAGGGCGAACACTTCTTCTGTCGGGATGGGGTTAGAGACGGCCTCACTGGAGAGAGACGGCTGGTCTGAGGCTGTTAGGACAGAATATCAGAGAGAGAAAGAACATTTTTTATAACAGGGTATATGCAGGAATCCTGAAGTCAAATGTAACACCTTTTAAGACCTTTTTTAAGACCCTTTCCATACATTTTAAGACCTCATCGCCACTTTGAATTTTAACCGGTTACATTAGCGACACACTTTACCTCACATTGACTATATACAGTATTGATTGTCCTTCCTCCTTATCTTCCAACCATTTGGACGCAGACTTGCATTTCCCCATAACGATGTTGTTCAACAACCGGCGTAAACAGACCTTCGCGCGCTATCAAGCAGTGAGCGTGCGATGTCCTGTTCAGATGACGTCAAACCCAACGGGATGCCATAAATAAACTACAGAATCACACTACACACCTACGCAATGAATACATTCAGGCAGACTGTAGAATACAACCTCTTTGGACCATTTATATACTTATTGAAAACAAGCTACAAAATGTAAAACCTTGGAAAATGCCCTTTAATACTTTTTAATAGCCTTAATTTTCGCTAAATTGATTGATCAACTTTTAATACTTTTTAAGACCCCGCAGACCCCCTGGATATGTTCCTGAATGTCAAACTAGCCTCAGAGGTCTCACATAGATTTTTTAATGGCCCATAACATTTGTCTCAGCAGATTAGATTTCTACGCAGGCCACAATGATGTTTCTGTCAGTAGTGGAAGAAGATCAATTACTAAAATAAAATAACTAATACTACACTGTCAAAATACTCCATTACAAGTACAAGTACTGCATTGAAAATGGGACCTAAATAACATTTTTTAACTTAAAATTGGAACATTTACTTTTAGTATTACTATTAAAAGTGTAGTCGAGTAAACGTGGAATATAAGTGGAACAGAAAGAAAAATACTCAAGTTAAGCTCAGTACTTGACTAAACGTACTTAGTTACTTTACACCACTGGTTTCTTAACACATGCATCAGCCATTTGAACAATTACAGTACAGCAGCTCCTCTCTCTCCTTCGACAGAGCCATTAAAGCATTTGCTAAATCATTCAGCTTCAGCGGTACAACAACAGCAGCCATGGAGACAAGCTCTGCAGAATCACTTCAATAAGTCTAATGGCCACTAACATCATTCTGCAAGGCAATATCCCACTTCCTGCGGGTAATGCCAACCACGGATAAATAAGTTAAGATAAAATGTTAATTGCATTTGACGGCCATCTCCAGTCTAATATGATAAAGAGGAATTACCTGGCTGTAAGAAAAGATCATCTGAATGCTAATTAGGGAAATCACACAACATTAAAACTATTTTTTAAGAGAAACTAAATGATGAATAAATCCTCATCGAGGTATGCCATTTGAGATTTGTCTGATTTAATCAAATTAAGCAAAGTGTTCTCTCCCACCCCCACATATAACACCGTCTCCATCTTCTTCCGGCTCTTTGCTGTACGCTCACTCTTCCTGCCACCTGCTGATCAGCGCTTTGAGCTAAATGCTAACTTCAAGATGCTAACCAATGACAATGTTAACATGCGGACGCTAAGGAGGTGTAATCTTCCCCATGATCACATTCTTAGTTTATCATTTTAACATGATTGTATTTGCTAATAAGCACTATAGGCTGGTGGAAAAGCCATTCGTTTTGCAGGTAATTGGTCAAAAACCAAAGTATCTTATAAAATGTAATGTCAAAAATGATTTCTTCTGAGGGGGTCGAGTGTTTGTACCAAATAACAATAATGTTTTTAGTCATTATGATGCATCATGTGGGCACAATGAATATGGATAACACTGGACTCTGTTCCCTCTAAAAGATAAGATGATAAAACAGGTTAGAAGGTCAGCACCATGGTCGAAAACCCAAACTAAAGCAAACATCAATTTTGTATGTTTTTCTTTTGGTATGAGACTCTCAGATCAGGGGGTTTTGTATGCTGTACACATTGTAAAGTCCCCTGATACAAATGCTTTATTTGGGATATATGGCAACATAAATACATTGTAATTGTTTAATTGATTAAATGAATGCACAAAACATTGCACAAATCATTCCAGGAGAACAAGTTAAATGGAAGATGTAACATGCTGGTGGCACAAAAAGCAAAGGGAACACTAAAGGATTAATGTTGAATCCTCTGGGAACCCTGACCGCCTTTACATGATATCACGGTAATCCATCTGACAATTGTTCAGATATTTAAGTCTGGCCCAAAGTGGAGGGCTGAAAGATTAGAGCACCAGAAGATCTGCATAAACCGAGTGTATTTTCATCTCTACAGTTTCAGAGGATTTGTAGAAGTAGCTTTCACTCTAAATCTCTATAAAAAGCAGGACAGGTCTGTCAGCTGGGCGGGGAGGCAGTCTGTGAAATGCCTATGCTGAGGAGCCATTAGGAGAGAGAAAATGGAGAAATTGTACTGTCTGACAGCCACAGCGGTGCTCTGATCGAGACATCCCCCCGAGGGGCCGGGAGAACACTCTGACAATCTGCCTCACTGTCAATGACATCCCATTTAAACAAATAGCTAAACTCAGGTTACCGCACCTGGGAAATGCATGCTACTGTTTTTGGCACAACATGCCAACCGCTGTGTGATAGATCATATGTTTTAAACAGCACTGTTTGTGAACGATCTACATTCTCACAAGGTAAGACTCTTTTTTAGTCTACATTTGGACTATTATTCGCCCCTTTTAACAGTTTTAATCTGCTAATATTACTTTCTGCACACATTACATGACATGTTACTTGTTAGACGCTTTTATCCAAAGCGACTTACATACTCAATACTGTGGACAATCCCCACAGGAGCAATTTGGGGTGAAGTGTCTCAGGGACACAACGACATGCTGACTGCAGTGGGGTTTGAACCTGTGACCCCCTGATCCGAACACCAACGCACTACCCACTGCGCCACACACCATGAATGGAGAGCTAAAGGCGGTGGGGCTTAAGTTGAATAAGGATTATTTTAATTATCAATTAATCTGCCAGTGAATTTCTTCCATGAATCAGTTGAAGTAAAGATGTCCTTTTTGTCTGACTGACAAAAAACAAGTAAATATTCACAGCAGAGGAGGCGGAAAACAAGAAACTGTTTTGTTTATATAATAAAAAAAACAATTTTCTTATCTCTTGAAATAGTTAATCGAGTGATCATATAAAAACAACTCTATACTGAAGACTGCAACTGTGTTTGAGATCATGTCATTAAAAAACACTTAGCAGTTACCCTACATTGAAAAGAAGTCATAAAACGAAGAGAGAAACGATTGTAAATTCTTCCAAATGTGATTTTCCGCAGAGAAAGGACACGGTGGCCGAGAAGGCAGGTCACCCTCGTCTCGGGTAGTTAATGTAAAAAGCTGACGGACTGCTTCTGTGACAAACATTGTGCAAACTCGCAGCTAGTGGGAGATGTGAGAGAAGCCTCGCTATCAGCATCACAGATCTGCCTCCCGTAATTACATTCACAAGGAGAGCACAGATACCCTTGAAACACTGCCAGTATGGATAGATAGATGCAGTAGCCATGGCAACAATACAAGGTGGGTATGTATGGTGGGAAACAGAGAATCCGATGGCGAGCGATATCTCTCATTAGAGCCCCCCGGAGACGAGTCCTCACTCATCGAGCTTTGGCCAACACTCGATGTGTTCAGATTTGAGGCATTTTGAAATGACATGATAACACACTGTGTACTGGACTTAAGGGGGATAGATTATAACTGTTTACATTTAGACAAAGCAGGTCCTAAAGGGCATGAAAACCAAATGTACAACAACACAGCTTGTCTTCTTCTAAAGTGTTTTATAAATCCACAACAGACATAAAGAAGATACATCAAAAGCAGACAAAGGGACAACAAACTAGAAAAACTGTCAGCAGTGTATTTGTGTTTATGTGTGTGTGTGTGTGTCTCTGTGTGTGTGTGTGTGTCTGTCTGTCTGTCTGTCTGTGTCTGTCTGTCTGTCTGTCTGTCTGTCTGTCTGTCTGTCTGTCTGTGTGTGTGTGTGTGTGTGTGTGTGTGTGTGCACTTAGAGTAAAGTGTGTACAAGAATATTGTGTTTTTGAATTTGAATAAGTTATATCCACTAATTGCAATAATGTAAACAGACAAGGCAAACTCAGATGTGTGTATTGTATGTGTGTGTGTGTATAGGTTTAATGTTCATCAGCAGGGTATACGCAGGAATCCTGAAGTCAAATGTAACACCTTTTAAGACCTTTTTTAAGACCCTTTCCACACATTTTAAGACCTCATCTCCACTTGGAGTTCTAACCGGTTCCATTGGCGACACACTTTACCTCACATTCCTATATACAGTATGGATTGTCCTTCCTCCTTATCTTCCAACCATTTGGACGCAGACTTGCATTTCCCCATAACGATGTTGTTTAACAACCGGCGTAAACGGACCTTCGCGCGCTATCAAGCAGTGAGCGTGCGATGTCCTGTTCAGATGACGTCACATCCAACGGGATGCCATAAATAAACACAGAATCACACTACACACCTACGCAATGATTACATTCAGGCAGACTGTAGAATACAACCTCTTTGGACAATTCATATACTTATTGAAAACAAGCTACAAAATGTAATACCTTGGAAAATGCCCTTTAATACTTTTTAAGACCCCGCGGACACCCTGATCAGTAGCCAAATCTAGGTTATTTTCTAGTTAAAAATATATATTTAAAACTGTATCGCAGAAAAAAAAGAGTCTCTTCCTACATAATACATGTTTTCCCCACACTTAGTGTCAGGCACACACCTTTGTTATATAATAAAAACACACACTCACAGGTGAGGCAGGCCGGCTGTCTCCCCCCTCACTCTCCTCTATGACGGATGTCGTGGCGAACTCCACTTTGGGGGAGATTCCCTAAGGGGGAGAGACGGACAACAGAAACAAACGACACCTTTAACAGGAAGATGGAGACAAACACACACAACTCTGCTCCCAATACCAATCTACAGTCGCAAATCTTTCAATCTTCGCCTGCCATTACAAAAACAAATTTGAGAAAAGAGAAAGGCTCCAGTGACGTTTAAATAATATGGCATTTGGAAAGAGACAGCTAAATTGCTATGTAGGCCTCAAACACAAACACATAAAAGCAATGTTGAGGGGAAGGGTGTTAGAAGACATTTAAATATGCCAGTGAGTGCCTCGGAGGACGAGGGGAGGATGGAAAGCCACCCACAGCCACGCAGAGATGAAGGAAAGGAAGAGAACGAGATGATATAAGGAGAGGAGGAGGGAAAGTGACAAGATGAAGAATGAGTGAGAAGAGTTCTTTGTTTAGCTTCCTCTCTCTGGATAGTGAGTCAACAGCTCAATATGGAAATCGCTGTTTTCTGAATAAATGATTTAACTTTGCCTAAGACAAGGCAGTACTTTTGAGTTGGTTATCTTGGTAGTGTACCTTCCTGTCATGTAAGAAAAGGGAGGCTGTGGCTCAGTGGATAGTGTGCTGGACTTCGAATCAGGGGATAGCAGTTCAAACCCCACTGCAGTCAGCATGTCGTTGTGTCCCTGGGACACTTCACCCCAAATTGCTCCTGTGGGGATTGTCCACAGTACTGAGTGTATGTAAGTCGCTTTGGCTAAAAGCGTCTAACAAATGACATGTAATGTAATGTAACAAAGACAGAGATTAGAAGGAGACATGTAACATTAGATCACACAGTGAACACTATGTGGGGTCGCTGTGACACGTGAACAACGTTTAGATATCAACTGACATCCATCCTTCTTATATCAATCCACAGAAGCTCAGGTACGATGTGATGGAACTCCGCATTTTAACAAACTGCTATAGTAATATTTTGGTCTTAAATTACAGTTATTTTTCAAATGTAATTGCTCTCCAGGTCTCTGAAGAAGTTTAAGTAGACATTAGGAGCCTGCAGTACAGAAACAGATGAGCTGCACCTCTCTGATTGTACAGAATATCACCGGTCATGATTAATGATATGTTAGCTGAAGCAGTATTATTAGGCAAAACCAGGGATGGTCCTTTATTTGCATTTGTTTTGACATTTAATGAGATGTTTCACCACACATTATTTAGCTCATTTATCAGGGGTGTAAACAACAGGAATAAACCTGTCATTGATTTTGTTTGCACTTTCCATACATCTTTATTGTCCACCCGTTTCGATGTGATGCTAAATTCTCGTTATTATACGATTTTTCAAACATACACGTATAATATATATTAATTTAAACAAGTCCCTCCAATTTACACAGTAGTTTGTTATCGTGCCAAAGAGCAAACATTTACCTTAAGTTATAGTGTGTTTACATATATATTTCCCATGGTACTCCTACAGGATATATAAAGGACTTTACGAATATAAAAAACAACATCATACATTAAAATGTATGCTTAATTACACACTACTGAGTAAACTCTGAGGATTTGCAATGGTAGATGTAGGGTAAAATCCATTCGTCTAATTGGCTATTTCCTCTCTAAGCACACATGTGAGATCAATCATGTGATCACTTGAGAGCTGCCCTTGTGAAGTTACTTTTGCACTTTGCTGTTAGTAAAGTAAGTTACTGAATAAATAGGTGTTATTGCTCACACTCTGCAAATAACTTTTTCACTCCTATGCAGAGAGGGCAAAAGTACACACATCCTTTACTCAAGTAGAAGTACAGATACTCGTGTTTAAAAATACTCTGGTAAAAGTAGAAGTGCTGACTAAACTTCTTTACTCAAGTAAAAGTAAAGAGGCTTTGAAATGTACTTAAGTAAAAAGTACCCATAACTAATAAGCAGCTGTTTTAAAGAGTACCTACCTCCCTTTATATTAATAGAACAATAATGTCATTGTTAGCTAATGAATGTTTCCATGCTGAACAACGGCAACATGACAACGTTTTCATTGGTCCCTCTTCTTTAGAGAAGACCAGGAAATGATGGATACACGGATCGTGTTCAAATCAATAGGCACGCAATGACTCTAAATAATAATGATCACGCCACCAAACACACATTCAAACTAAAGGAACCAGCCTGTTTGGAAAATGTAAGAAGTAGAAAGTACAGGTATTTGTGTTCAAAATGTAAGAAGTAAAAGTTCAGGTATTTGTGTTCAAATGTAAGAAGTAGAAAGTACAGGTATTTGTGTTCAAAATGTAAGAAGTAGAAAGTACAGGTATTTGTGTTAAAAATGTAAGAAGTAAAAGTAAAAAGTCGTCAGAAAAATAAGTAGTGGAGTAAAGTACTGATACCAGAAACATGTACTTAAGTACAGTAACTAAGTATTTGTACTCCACTACTTCCCACCTCTGCTCCTATGGTGCGTCTTTAGAGCTTTATTACTTGTAATATGTATAAGTTAGAGAGTTAGAACATTGGTGCAGGTCAGGGTGAAGAAATACATAATATACATAAAGGAATTGATGGAAAGTAGCCTACAGGAAAGGAGGAGGATCTCCTCATCAGTGTCTCTCTCTCCGAAGCTCCTTCTCCCGGGTACAGGAAGTCTCTGCTGCTCTCCTTCATCGTAGCTAACACCTCACCCTCTAAACAACATGCAAAGACAAACAGTAAACAGCAACACAAACATACACACAACCCAAGTTAGAGAAGCAGTTTTTTGCAGAGTAATGAATACATACAGTTGGGACTGAAAACTCCCATATGGCATCATCAGAAAGCATACCTGGAGGCACCAACTGAATCAGCTCAAAAGATGTTGTGTCAGCTAAGAGGAAGGAAAGCACAAACAGACTGTGAGCTAATGATCAGTATCACAGCTAATGGTCTATAAGCTTGCATAGCAGAGTATTCAGGACTAAGAGATGAGGAGGCAAATCCCAGATGGCCGTTTACCTTCCAGGAGGTCAGCTACATCAGCAGGGTCAACAACGCCGGGGAAAGTCTGGTAAAACAGAGTAAGGACAAAGAAAATCAATAATTATAACAAGATGAGGCAGACAGCTCCAACTCTCTGGGGCAAAGTAGCCTTTTTATCAGGACTTAGGGCAGTAATTGGAGGCAAGTTTTAATGCTAACGTTTAAAAAACAAGACAATAAAAGGCTGCAGTGCATGCAAAAGGGAAAAGACATCAACAGAATGATTCAAATGTAAAGAACTAAAGAGAAAACAACAGCTAGGATGGTAATTTACTGACTCTTTAGTGAATAAAATGATAGGGTTGACTATTGAAGCACTCACAAAACAGTTACACAGTATTGTGGACAATGACTAAGTGCGTAATGGAAAATAACAGTCAAGTAAGTTCAGAAAAACACACACATTTAATGCAGCCTGCAAACTTATAAATACATTAAATCCGAGGAAAGAAAAGTACATTTATGTGGCACAAAAACTACAATATCCAATATTTAAGACGATCTCTTGTCTTACATCACCATATTGATATAGTAATATTGATATTTTGCCCAGGTCTAGCCACAGTCATGGTCATTCGACATGTTGTGCATAAGTGATTGAGGCAACATGAAACTCTTACCTTCTCAAATACCATTTTGTGGTGGAAGCGTAAAGGGAAGACAGGCCGCAGACAGGACGTCTTCCTGTACTGGCCCATGATGCACACACTGAGGTAGATATCTTTGTATTTAGTCAGGAGCACTCCTGGACATGTGACCTGCACACAGACAGTGTAAAAAAGTGACTACAGTTACAGATTTCTAGTCATTTTCTTTTTCCGGTGTCTTTCTGCCTTTTGACCAAAATAGCCTATCCCTCTGTGAGCTACAGCAACACTTTGAGAGTTAAACATGTCGAGAACAATCTGCAAAAGAGCCCCAGGAGTGCTTTGAAGAATCAATATCAGAAGGAGAAGGAGTAGGAGGGAAATAAATGAAGATGAATTGCTTAAATATACAAAGTGGAAATAAGACCAGATCAGCTTTGTACCATAGTGATTCACATTTTAGGACATATTACAAAGTCGTTGTTACTTTAATGTGCTTTACTGACATTTTAACCTGTTGGCTCAATATTTATGACTGGGGTTAAAAGCAAAAAACATTGTTTGTGTATTTATTTACTTTCCTTTAGTTATTGTACTCATGTGCAATGGCTGATAATGGCTGCTGCTGCTGCTGTAACAGATAGCTATAACAAACCCAAAAAGGCCACATCATTTAAAGCCAGGGAAAGCTTTTATTTTGGGGGTAAGTAGATTCAACTAGTACAAAAAAAACATACATAGCTATTAAACAGTAGTGGGAGAAGTACTCAGATGTATTATTTAAGTAAAATTACAAATACTAAAAGTACTCTGTTACAAGTACAAGTCCTGCATTCAAAATATTACTTGAGTAAAAATCCAAAAGTATTGACATCAAAATATACTTAAAGTACCAAAAGTACTCCTTATGTGTAATGGCCTATTTCAGAATCGCATATACTGTATATTGAGTTAATGGGGTTACTATTATCATTATTCATGTGTTTTCATCACAACTGGTAAATGTTTAGCTAATTTGAACAATTGCTGGATATCTTAACGTATAAATATATGTCAAATGTATTTAATAATTGATTTAGATTTTGTATTAGTTGATAAACCTAAAAAGTGACTCTTAACAAAGTTAAAAGTACATTATTGGCCTCTAAAATGTAATGGATTATAAGTAAAAACGTAGCAAAAACTGAGAATACTCAGGTAAAGTACAAGTATCTCAAAATTGTAAATGTACCTAGTTACTTTACACCACAGCTATTAAATCAAAGCAAGCGCTATAATATTCAGGAATATTTAGTATAAAAAATGTCTGATGAGCTAAGCAAGCTAGTTGCTAGTTCAACGACATTTAATTACATTTACATGTTGAGTGACAGCCGTTGGTGACCGTTAGCTAGCTGGTTAGGGAACGTTAAGGAAAGGGAAGAGGATGTAACGTTAAGCTCGTTAGCTCAGTAGCTAGCAGCGCAGTTTCTGTAGTATCGTAGTAAAGCAGCAGACGCACTTACTTTGTGAATGTCCAGGTATACGGTGCATTTCAGAGCCTTTCTGTGCACTTTAGAGGGGGAAAGCTTCTTCTTTCTCGAAGCCATTCACCCAACTTTTCAAAGTTCGTTGTCATAGCTGCCAGACAGCAACAGTGTCAAAACGAGCGGATGTGAGGCCATGTGACCAAGAGGAGACCAATCAGAAGCTCTCTCTGCGACGCACGTTCAAATACACTCATAAAAAGTCAAATCTGCCTCCAACATTTAAACATTTGATTTGATTTTAAAGTGACCTGAAAACAGTGAATGCTTTGAAACTCTCTTTAAAGTTAAAGCATTTAATTATCATTCAACATGTGCACATGCAAACAATGCAACAACTATAAAGATAGCCATGTTCAGTGGTGTAAAGTAACTAAGTACATTTACTCAAGTACTGTACTTAAGTACAATTTGGATGTACTTGTACTTTACTTGAGTATTTCAATGTAATGTTACTTTGTACTTTTACTCCACTACATGTATTTAATCCCTTTAGTTACTTCACAGATGTGGATGAATGATGTGAAATATAACCAAGTGTTAAATCAGACTTTAGTTCCACCTGGAGTAAATTCACAAGCTACCCTGCAGTATACAAAGTCATTCAAACTAGCTGCACCTTTACCAGCTTTGAGAACACTTTAATGATCAATCATTATAAAACATATCATATATATTATTCTGAAATGGACCAATCTGCACAACGACTACTTTTACTGTCGCTACTTTAACTATATTTTGATGAGAATACTTTTCTACTTTTACTTGAGGAACATTTTGAATGCAGGACTTTTACTGTAACAGAGTATTCCTACACTCTGGTACTTCTACTTTTACTCAAGTACCAGATCTGAGTACTTCTACTTTTACTCAAGTACCAGATCTGAGTACTTCTACTCTTACTCAAGTACAAGATCTGAGTACTTCTACTTTTACTCAAGTACAAGATCTGAGTACTTCTACTTTCACTCAAGTACAAGATCTGAGTACTTCTACTTTCACTCAAGTACAAGATCTGAGTACTTCTACTTTTACTCAAGTACAAGATCTGAGGACTTCTGCTTTTACTCAAGTACAAGATATAAGTATTTCTCCCACCTCTGGTAACAACACAACTATAAAGACAGCCATGTTATGTGAATACTGTAGGTCTCATTTACATAAAATCATTACAGTAACTACAAGGACATTTAAACTAGTTATGAAACCTAATCTATATGACCTACATAAGCTAAGCAAAGTGACTTTTTATATATATAGTTTATATACCTATGCATTGAAACATAGTTATTTGTAATGCCTGTCCAAGTCCAACTCTCCTTAATATCAGACTATATGATTGAAGTCACGCAGACTAAAAAAGCCCAATACAGTTAAATAAAGCCAATAAAATAAATAGAAGCCGGAGATTTTTCTTTAGGTACTTTTATTTTTGAAGTAAGATTTTGTGTTTATTGCTCATTCTGGTGCACCAAAGAGAAAAAGTAAAGAATTGAATGAGAATAAAAATAAAAAAACAGGTACAACATTGCATTTAAGTGTTTAATGACTTCTTATAATAAATAACAACAGAGATAATAACACCATAGTCAAAATAAAGTCAGTAACAGCAGGGAAGCATGCATTTATTCACAATTCTATTAACAAAAAAAGGGTCTGTTGCAGAAAGGCCTCCGATGGGCTTTAGATGGGATCCAGTCCGTCCTCCCTTGGCATTCAATAAGTCCACATTTTACAGTCTCTTAACAACCCAAGAGGAAACTTGTTCCACTTTTAGTCCTACAGTACCATTCATCCCACTGTTACAAATCTGTGAAAATAACTCTTTATAGCCAGGGAGATGTGGAGCTTCTAAAGGCAGTGAAGTGTGAAGGATCCTCCTGCTACGGTGCTCTGCGTTTTATTCATGCTCAGTCCGTGTCCTTCTGTCCGTTAGTCTAGTGTCGGACACCCTGGCTCTTCTCCTTCTCTCTCTCTCTCTCTGCGTCTCGTCCCAAACCATTTCCCTTATTGTTACTGTCGCCTGTCGGGGAAATCACCTCAGCACTGCAGACAGAAAACACATCAATATGAGACGGTAGGGTTTACGTTTCAGCGAATCAGAACCAATTAGGGAGGCGTGTGGTGCAGTGGGTTGTGCGTTGGTGTTCGGATCAGGGGGTCACAAGTTCAAACCCCACTGCAGTCAGCATTTCGTTGTGTCCCTGGGTAAGACACTTCACCCCAAATTGCTCCTGTGGGGATTTTCCACAGTATTGAGTATGTAAGTCGCTTTGGATGAAAGCGTCTAACAAATGACATGTAATGTAATTTAATGTAATAAAATGTCCTATTTGGGTAATTTATTTCAAGTTTCAAGGCTTTTATTGTCATGTGTGCATAGCTACAGTGTAATAACACAGATAAAATAGTGCAAGTAATATAAAATAGAATAGTAGAAATAGTGCAGAATAGATAAACACAACAATAGGAGATGGTACTGTTAAGTTTTAGCGAATCAGAATAAATTAAAATGTCCTATTTTGGTCATTTATTTAATTTCATATTTTTCATGATGTCTAACTGTTTTACCTTTGAATGTGAGTTGGTCTGTTGTCCTTAATGTGGTTGTTGAGTTTGTAGTAATCCAGGAAGGTTCGAGCCACATTCCTTCCCAGTTTTGTGTCTGAGGACGGGTTGTTAAAGCGAATATCTTTGGAGAAGTTGTTTCGGTGTACAGCTTATAACTTCATTGTTTGGTTTACTTTCACACATCGGTTTTTAGCTCAACATGTTTTTAATGAAGATATTGTACACTACATTCCCAGCACCAAACAGCAGGTAGATAGAGTTAGAGATTATCTAGTAAAACATAGTGAGGATATAAGAGCCAGCTTTTTACCCCAGGAGTAAACATTGGACTTATAGTATTCATATAGACAGAAAACATGTCTCAAATTAAATGCTATTGTTGCTCTGTGTTACCTGGATGTGTAAACTGTTTTGCTAACATTAACTTTATACGGTTAAAACATGTCATTTTTGTGTTTAAAGCTTGCTGTGTTGTTCCCAGATTGCAAAACAAATGAGTTATTTCTGTTTTACTGTAAGTAGAAAGGACCCTTTTTACAGTAAACACGTTCACATCACTTGTCAAACACAGGTGGGATAAACACCTCGCAACGTCCCGCCGAGTGTGTGTGTGTGAGGAAGTCCGCAGATTGGTCCTAACGTAACGGCTCCGCGGACGTTACGTCACTATACCCGAAATACGTCACTATACCCAAGAAGTAAACAATGGACAAAGAGAAATCTCCAACGAGGCGTTCTGGGGCAGCATAGACAGGTCTTTTCTGTGTTAGAGTTTTACTCCCTACAGGGTGTACTTTGAGGGTGTGTGACTCTGCAGACCGTTTACATGCAGAAAAAGCTACATAACACAAGGGGACGGGTAATAACCAGAAAAGCATGACATGGGACCTTTAACATAAAGTAATATTTTAGAAAAATCTCTTCTGTCAACACATCCAGTAAACTACAGTAAATAACTAGCAACTGGAGAAATGAGGAGTGTAAATCCTAAAGGTAAAACACATTACAGATCTGATTTAAGCGAGGCTAAATCAACAGCAGTTCACTCCCATCAGCCGAATTCATGATGCTGGTATGAATCACACAAAAGCAATTACTTATACACTGAGGCCTTATTTAAATGCAGAGGTGAGAGCACAAATCATCCCCGCTGCACAATTGTCTCTCAATAAATCAGGGACAATATCAATAACTTCTCTGCTTCTATGAAACAGCTGAGCGTCCATGAGTGCTGTTGCTAAGCCTGAGATCATTAAGCCAGCATAGGCAAGAAATGATTACAATCAGGGTCAGATAATGAAGAAGTAGAGCAAACAATGTACCCAATCACCAAAAAAGAGGATATACCAAAGACTAATAAAGAGGAACAATGTCGCTAGCAGAAGTCAATGTTAGCGACTGAGAGAACAGCATCGATATCAGCTGCCAATCAATCATCAATCCAGCTTCTTAGATACATGTCCATCATCCTCTATCGATACAGAATGCACATTAATATAGATCCCAACACAAAACAAACTCGAGGCATTGATGTTTAGCTTCCTCCGTCCATCATCAGGCGTGATGGAGCAACACGGAGACATAATCTGTCACTTACCCCCGTCATTACCTTGTTGATACTCAGATATGGCCTGCTGGACTATCAATCTGTCACCAACATGTGATTGAAACCACTGTCATACAGGGAAAAAATATGGAGATTTTCGGTCGTTTTTATCTGTATTTTCCCATTTTTTCGTAATGATTGAAAGACGACCCGTGTTACATAAATCCTCGGTGCAATGAAGGTGAACATCTATTGTTCAAAGCCTGTAAACCATCAATCCAACACTGAAACGAGACTTAAACTAAATGTATTATGTCAACAGATTTCACATGAATGTATTAGGTTGGTTGAAAGCAACAATATTAAGTTGAACCTATTTCAAATTAATATTATTGCTTTCAACCAACCTAATACAGTTACTCCGGGCTTTAGTTTTTCATACCTTAAACAACACACACTTATACACACCTACTGTTGGGAAAATACTGAATGTACTCTTCCAATATCAGAGTCCACATGATAACAAAGGTATCCCAACTGTAGCTGTGTACATGACAGGATGTATGATTACCTAGAAGAGCATCAGGACTGTTTTAGGCATATGATAGCTATGTGATTAACATGATGATTCAGCCTCTATGGAGATAGACATATGACAAGCATGATCATTTCTGACGTGGAGCTAATCTGAACTAAACATTGAATACTGCTTTCTATTCCTCCATCTTGTGACTGTGTAACTCCCTCTCTTGTATATCAGCATGTGAAGGACACTGTTCAGGAACTAGTTGATGCTCTGTATGTGATGACTATTCCATTCTTGAGAGGATCAGAAATACATGGATCCTGAGATTGAAGTTCAAGCCGGTGAGATTTTTCTAACACCCACTCACACAAACAAAAGGGCATACCCAGTAAGAATAAGGAATGTAAATATGCAGAGCAGCCTCTCCGTGGAAAGTCTGAGACCTTGGCCTTTAAGAGAGTTTTTTTGTGTATTTTGGGGAGTCTGCAGGACTTCATTCTTCACCCGGCAGCTGATAGCGATGCTCTCCACACGACTCCAGAATCTATATGTACACCCCATCTGTTTGTCTGTGAATCTCTGTGTGTGTGTGTGTGTGTGTGTGTGTGTGTGTGTGTGTGTGTGTGTGTGTGTGTATAGTAAGCATGGACCACACAGTCTGTCTCATTAGAGCTAGCTGATGATACTGATAAGATGAGACTGGGATGAAACTACAGATGAACAAACTAAGGTTACGTCCTTCTGAATCTTGCTTTTATGGTAATTTTAATGCGTAATAGTTTTAAACAAGACAGAAAGTCTGCAGCCTCGCAGGCAGGAAAGCTTTGCTTTGAGCTTAATGGTAACAGCGTGCGGTCTCATAAAGACAAGGCTTACATGCAGATGTTAAGCCAGTATAATGTTTTACCAAGTTTACCAGTTAGTTTGGTGTTATATCCGATATACTGGTGACCATGACTTTTGTTATACCGTTTTTTGAATATAATGTTACACATATGATAATATTGCCAAAAATCTATCTCTATCTCTTTTTGTACACTTTCCTACAGCTATGGTTAAAGACTCCAAATACATCATATTTTGAGTGTATTTAATGTGCCTAAAAAAAGACAAAATGCACAAAAAACTAAATCAAGGATGAATTTGAAAATATGAATTTCATTCGATTTTCAAATTGGCTAAAACTATCGCAACATTATTGTATTTGTGAACTGTTTTGGTCGCGATAATCGTGTAGTAAAAATCGAAAATAGTGTCTTATATTGTGTGTTACTATGTTTGTAATTATCGACACACGCAAAACACAACTGAGGCTGATGGGAACGTCCTTAGTTACATAGCCACAGATTAAAAGTTTTACCTTATGATGATGCTAATTGAAAAGCGAAGTCATCACCAAAGTTATACCAGTTCATCCTGAGGGGGAGATGAATGTATGTATCAAATGTCAGGGCAATTCCCCAAGTTGAGATTGAAATGTCACAGTATAAGGTTAAGCTTTGACCTGCTGGTGGGTGGAGAGTATTGGGAAAGTCAGGGGATCATCAAAGGCGTTAAGATTCATCCACTGGGAACCAGCAATGCCTGTACGACACCTCGTCAATTCATGGGACAATAAACTGACAAACCGCCATACAGGACATACATTTCTCTCCAAAGAGCTGCTGGAAGGGGCAATTCTGCGCCAAAAGCGATCCAATGGACTGCGAGACCTAACGTCACGTCATGAGGGTTGATTTGGCTTGTACCTTGGCTCTTAAACCTAAAACAACCTCAACAACCTGAAGTACTTAAAGGTCACCTATTATGCAAAATCCACTTTTCCATGTCTTTTCTACATCAACATGTGTCCCCTCTTCTTCATGTCTCTTCTACATCAACATGTGTGCCCTCTTCTTCATGTCTCTTCTACATCAACATGTGTCCCCTCTTCCTCATGTCTCTTCTACATCAACATGTGTCCCCTCTTCTTCATGTCTCTTCTTCATCAACATGTGTCCCCTCTTCTTCATGTCTCTTCTACATCAACATGTGTCCCCTCTGTGGAAAGAGACTCTGAAAGTTTCAGGAACAAAGATTCTCTCTCTTTTTGTCCTGATCCATTTCTATAAAAACCTGTCTGAAAATGAGCTGATCAGATTTTGGCCACTTTATGATGTCATAACGATGTTTTGTCTTGTGTAACCATTAGCCAATCAGCAACCAAGGTAACCCCCCCCCACCTTATCACCTGAATCTCCTCCTAGAGCACCATTGTGTTCTTTTTAACCAAATATCTCTCAGAGGGGCGTGGCCAGCAGCAGCTCATTAGCATTTAAAATAACAGACACAAAATAAGCACTTTGGAAACAGGGCTGAAACAGAGGGGATTATGGGATGCTGCAATGATCTGTTTGGTGTTTCAGCCAATCAGAGACATGTTCTGTATATATCTGAGACCTATAATATATTGATGAAAAAGAGTATAATAGGGGACCTTTAAACAATTGATGTCAATTGAATCGAGACTAATGCACCAGCACTTACAACGGCTTATTTAAAGCAATGAACTTGCAGGTTTCTTACTGTTCAAAATGTTTTCAACCTTATGGTTTATTGCACTTTGTCGCTTTGGATAAAAGCATTAGCTTAATGAAATGTAATGTTCCATCCCAGACTGAAACCCCACCTGTTTCTGCTGCACCTTGGCAATTCAAATGAAGCTAATGCACCAGCACTTAAAATGGTTTGGCTTATTTGACGCTAATGTACTTGCATGATTATTGCTATTCTCAGTTTGTAACCTTATGGTTGATTGCACTTATTGTAAGTCCTTTGATAAAAGCATCAGCTGAATGTAATGTACCACCAGTTGTTAAGAGCTGGCAAACACCCACATGTTCACATTCAAGGACATAACAAAGCAAAAGCAAATTAAAAACCCATCTTTTGAATATGGATTTCAATTTTATTTTTTAAATTGTTTTATTTTAACCTAATTGAATCAGCTTTAATTAAAGGGAATTTCATTAGGATCACTGCAGATGTTTTATCTTGTTCTGTATTTATTTTAATATTGTTGTTATGTTTTCTGTAAAGCACTTTGGGCTGCTTTGTGCATGAAAGGGGCTATACAAATAAAGTTTATTATTATTATAACCACACTCATGTGAGCCTGTGTACTCAACACTCTTGTATCCTTGACGTTTCGTTCTGACCTCAGGAAAGTTTTGGGTGTTTTCCTGCACTCTCTTCCATCAGCACATCTCGGTGCCAGTCCTGAACTCTTTGGCCAGACGTGCGCATTGACTAAAATATCTCTCGGACCCCACCGTGCGCAGATGGCCTCTCAGCTTGGCTTGTCACGACTCACTGTCTATTACAGGCGCTTTGGTGATGGACGGCCTCTGAAGGAGAACTTCCTCCACGTGGCGAATGCTCGGAGACGCAGAGGATGATCCTGGCTGCTGTCCAGAGAAGTACACACATCCTTTACTGAAGTAGAAGTACAGATACTCATGTTTAAAAATACTCTGATTAAAGAAGTAGAAGTACTGACTAAACTTCTTTACTCAAGTAAAAGTAAAGAAGTATGGGGTTTGAAATGTACTTCAGTAAAAAGTACCCACAACTAGCATCTGTTTTAAAGAGTACCTGACCTCCCTTTATATTAATAGAACAATAATGTCATTGTTAGCTAATGAATGTTTCCATGCTGAACAACGGCAACATGACAACGTTTTCATTGGTCCCTCTTCTTTAGAGAAGACCAGGAAATGATGGATACACGGATCGTGTTCAAATCAATAGGCACGCAATGACTCTAAATAATAATGATCACGCCACCAAACACAGATTCAGACTAAAGGAACCAGCCTGTTTGGAACATGTAAGAAGTAGAAAGTTCAGGTATTTGTGTTCAAAATGTAAGAAGTAGAAAGTACAGGTATTTGTGTTCAACATGTAAGAAGTAGAAAGTACAGGTATTTGGGTTCAAAATGTAGGAAGTAAAAGTAAAAAGTAAGTAGTGGAGTAAAGTACTGATACCAGAGAAATGTACTTAAGTACAGTAACGAAGTATTTGTACTCCACTACTTCACATCTCTGATGCTGTCTTGGCTTGTTGCCGGTGGAAAACCGCAGGGTTTGGAAAGAGGTTTGCTGCAGGAAGTGATGCAAGCGAGAGCCAGGAAACAGTTGGCGAGCTGTAGGATTACAGAGGTGGGTGGTGGTGGAAATATTCAGAAAAACATCCGCTCCTCCTCTGAATTAACAGAGCAATACTGATAGCCTAATATTGTTAATACTGAATCATCACCCTAACTAGATATGACGCATTATCATTATCATTGTGAGAAAGGTCAAAGAGGTGTGTGTGTGTGTCGGCTACACACTGAGTTTTCTTTTACATCTCGCTACACATAACGCTCTTGTCTAATCAATAGCGGGTCATTGTCATGGCTCAAGGGCACGGCAGCTTAGGTGCTGATGAGATACGTGAGACAAAGGGGACGGGGGACATGACTTGTTTACCGCAGCTGTTTACTGTCAGCACGCCATTTAGCGGCTTTCACAGCCTTGTCCCTGGTGCCTGGTCCTGGAAGACGGACAGACAAGGTGACGATCAGACAACAAGGCCCCCAGTGGTAAAATGGACAAGACACGCGCAGAATGCTGTCCAGATTGGACGAGAGTTAACAAGGAGACAAGCAAGGAGACATTCAAGCCATCAATACGGGGCACTGACAGGTCCTGTCACCGCACTGACACGCAGGGAACTAATTATAAATGCTAATTAAGAGGCCAGTCAACAACAGCAATACAGAAAAGGGGGCAATGTTGTCCCCAATGGCGATTCAGCGGACTGAAAGACCTCACGTCTCGATGCCCAAAGGGACGGACGAGGGTTGATTCTAATCCCTGACAAGAGGACCTGTCACTGCCGAGGAGACAAACTCTAAAACTTGAGTAGTGTAATGTAAAAAGTGTATGAAAGATAGAGGAAAACTCTTCTGATCTTTGCTGCTCTGCAAACAGAATATGGAAACTATTTTTATACTCCAATTATTGTGTTTCTTTTCAAGAGTCGTACTCATTTGTTGTGCAGCAAAGGCTTTCTTTGTGTACAAAAGTAACTACGTCTAATCGTGCTACCTGCGGTTTATGGCTTCAAGCCTCTCTTTATGTTCTCCCTTATTACTGTCATTAATCTTGAGATTGTTTTCTGTGTAACTTTATAATCCAGTGACAGCAGAGATCATAAATACACTAACATAAAAACAATCAAAATTGTTATAAAAAAATCTTTGGTATCAGTTTCGCAACTTTGAATTTTACTTCAAAAACATTTCAGGTGCTTTAATTTTTTCTTTTTAAAACCGAGAGTTAATCTGCTTTCAGTGCCTACACTTCAGCTGACATTTCATCACTCTTGATGAGACGTAAATTAGTGCAAAACCTATCCCAGATTTCTAACCCAGACTATTTGTGACGCACTTTTTTGTTTTTCCTTTAGCAAAAGTTGTAGTTCCTTTATTATTACCACCTTGGTTGAGGCCTCGTCGAGCTGAGACTATACTATAAGGTGCATTTAAAATACTGCAGGCATAAATTGCTCACAGTCCCCAGCCCAACAAAGGACGTACTTCAGAAAGACGCCAAGCTACTTTCAATGGCAACTGCACATTCTTTCGTCCTAGATCTAAAATAAAATGGCAACCCCAAGAAACGTTGTTGTACACTAAGCATTACAATTGATGAAGTGCAGACGTTCCTTTATTAACAGATAACAATGGATTCAGTGAAGCATCCTGTCGAGGACGATATAACTCCATTTTCCCAGGATGTCACTACAACCATAAGCTCAGAATCGTACATATACTGATAGCTGCAAGAGAAAAGCACCTGGTGCTAAAAGTGAGTTGGGCCATTCATTTTCTTTTGCTACCATAGTATTTACATGGAGAGATAAGCCCCGAATATTCGCATCGCTCTAATCGCTCCAGTTTCAGGTTTCACCGCGGCTGTCAGCTGTGTTTACTTCTGTCATTCAAACAAGACGCGCTGGATAGGGGCTTATATCCATGCAAATACTGTGGTAGATACCATTACCAACTACAACAATATGAACATATTTTACCGTGATTTAATTGTAATACAAGTTTCAAAATGATGCCGAAGTAACAACATACTGATACCGGTTAGTAAAAACCATGAATTAATGCTGTGACAAGTCTGCAGACAAGACGGCAGGCGAAAAACCTTTTAAAATGCGTGTTTTCTGAATGGAATCGGATCGATCAGGATAAACTAACCTGTAGCTGCTCCGTCCAAACTCACAACAACATCATACAGACATAAATAAAGCAGCGACTGTATTCGCCATGACACAGACAGTCTGCGGTTTGAACTTGTTTAACTTTTGTCCAGCTTCTGAACAGATATGAGGAGCTGTAAGCTCTGTGTGCTGACAGCTAACGGCTGACATTTTGGGACATGTTGCGCTGTCGGGTGCTGACCAATCACGAAGCGTCATTTCTTGACTGGCAGCAAAAACAACCAATCACAGCAGTGCTTCTCTGGCTGGCTCTATCCAATCACAAACAACTTCCGTATAAGTTGAAATGCTGTGGTGTTTTCTGAAATGCGGTAGTGTTTTGTGAAATTTTGTTTTGACTTGCACTTCAGGGCCACCGTAGATTGGTTAGCTGGCCGGCTCTGTTGTGATTGGTCAACCGCTCAGAGATATTAGCCTTTGTCGACCATTTACATGCACTAAAAATTCAATAACACACTACAGGCCTCTTTAACTGTGAAATATTCAACTGCCAAACTGTTGCCTTGCCTCCACAGACTCTCCTCTAACTCCTCTTCATCAATATATATAAGACCTTCCACCAAACACATGAAGGTGTGTATTATGAGCATCTGTTCATGTGAGGACACCTGTTCATCTGAGCGAAGCACCAACATTTAGGGCAATCAACTGTGTGTGTTTGATTGTGTGTGTGTCTGTGTGAGCACCTTTTTATTTGTGCATGTCTGTGTGATACGATGTGTGTGATGCGTGGTAGTGAAGCATATTCGCCTCAGAGCTATATCATTTGCATACTTCTCTCAGCATGTCCGTTGGGTGTCAGGTTCATTGGTGCATACCGTGTTTGTCTGACAGCTCGGTATACATGGAGTCCCACTGATTCTGCGACGATGTGCACGTGTGTGTGTGTTGCCGCTTTGACAGACATAGATCACACACATTTAGAGAATGACAGTGTAGATCTTGAATTAGACTAGACAGATTTTCCATCCAAATACATCGCACATTTTAATTGAATTTTGAGAAAATCAGACCTTACCGTTATGGGATTATTGGATTTTTGAGATAAGAAGTAGGAGATATCATTAGTCTAGTTGTGAAAACTAATGCAGGCAAGCGAAGAAGAGGGTGCAACAAGGGGGACTGCTAGTCGAAACGGTAAAAATAATGTAGAAATATGACTTTTTATGCTTGTTTCATGTGTTAATAAGAAGGAGGTTATGTAAAATCTGAAGTAAGTCACATGCTTCATGTTAATCTTAATCTGTTTCCATTGCGAGTTTCACATGTTACCATAAACGATATTTAAAGGTCCCATGTCATGGCCATTTCTACTGATCATAATTCCATTGTTGAGGTCTACTAGAATAGATTTATATTGTGCAATTTTCCAAAATCACATTGGTTTCTCATACAGCATCTCTGTATAGTATGTGTATTCACTCTCTGTCCTAAACGGCATGTTGGAGCTCCTGCCCCCCCCTCCCTATGAGCCCAGTGGTCGTCTGCGAGACAGCGAGACACAGCGAAACCTAGCCCGGAACCAGCCCGAACACACACCCAGCCTGGCTGGGAGTTTGTGTGTGTGCTCACACACCGACTCACAGCCTCGCTGCGTCCCGCCATCTCAGGGAGGAGAAATCGGCAGAGCTGCAGCTGAGAAAAGATTGAGTGTGTGTGTGTGAGGAAGTCCTTAACGTAACGGCTCCGCCGACGTAACGTAACGGCTCCACGGATTGGTCCATTTGGACCAATGGGTCCATTTGGGCATGGGCACGTCACTGTACCCAGGAAGAAAACAATGGAAAAAGAGAAATCTCCAACGAGGCGTTCTGGGGCAGCATAGACAGGTCTTTTCTGTGTTAGAGTTTTACTCGCTACAGGGTGTACTTTGAGGGTGTGTGACTCTGCAGACCGTTTACATGCATAAAAACCTTCATAACACACAAGGGGACGGGTAATAACCGGAAAAGCATGACATGGGACCTTTAACTTTTTCCACCTTAGCCAAGACTAAATAACATATTTCTTTCCAATTTTTAGAGTTTAAACTCAACCTGAAGGAGGTGGATTGAAACATACACTTTTGACAAAAGATGTATATTAGTATTTGAATGGATTATATCATTTTAAAACCACTGTTCCAGAAGCCACTGCAATTCTATCTTTTGCAGGAATCAAACAGAAGAAAAAATAAGACTTTTCTTCCTCTTATTTCGAAGCATGCACGTCAGAACCATAACAGGGAAAAATCAACAGCTCAACTCAGCGCAGGAGAAACAAGAGCAATTTATTTCAGGGAGACGTTACAGCCTGAATGGCTTTTAAAAGTTTTCTAAACCATTCCTCAAAGTCACAGAGAATACTGTCTCTATCCACAAGACAAACAACAACAACACACACACACACACACACACACACACACACACACACACACACACACACACACACACACACACCTAAAGGCCCAGGAAGCTCTCATAAATGCACACACTGCACAAACACAATGGAAAGCATCACGCTGAGTTTTGAACGAGGTCCCAGATTCTCCCCACCTTCATCCATTACACTTTCCAAAAGCAAAAGAAGAAGAAGTGACGTCAGCGGCTTCATTTGCGTAATCCTCCCTCAGGGATTTATTCCGGTGTGAACGCGATTTACTAGGACAGTTCCGGGACTAAAGAGTTCGGCGGGACTAATTACGGCAAAGTACTTGGTGTGAAAGCGGCTATTATAAGAATTAAAATAATCTATATTTTGCAAATGTGTTGATTTTAGTTTTTTAATGATCTATTCATATTTGTATTTATCCAACTATTTCAGATTATAAACAAGCCTCCTATTTACCCAAAAATAATTGCCAACAAGTTGAATCATGCATTTTCCCTTTCTCCCCTAATGATCCGGTCTATTAATAAAAATGTAAATCATGGTCATAAGATAAGGGTGGAAAGAGGAAGAGTTTTTTCCTTAGGCAGGTGACAGTTCTGTGTCATACTTTCCAATGAATCTCATTCAAATTGGTCTCAAAATGTGTTAGTAGTATCCACAGCTATCTGTTCTGTGAGGTACTCTGTGCATACATAACACAACATTAGATGGAGATGCAATTACAAATGAGGAGCCTGAAACAGCAGACACCGCTTTCGATGAATACATGACAATGGATGCAGACGAATAGTCGGAACTAGACATTTATGAAAATGGAGAAACACCTGTTGTTGGTTTTAACGAAAAAGAGGATTCAAGCCAGCATGACTCAGGCCCAGATTCAAGAGGACAGAAGAGAGAAGAGTTGGAAAAAGAGAAACCTGTAATTGTCAAACCGCATCAAAACACCAGAAGCCCGACCACTGCTCCACCTTCCATTCCTCTTACCGACAGATACATCACTCTCAGACCCCCTCCAATGAATGCCAACAGAGGATTAAGGGTATATAAATTAAGTAAGGTCAGGGCCATCCCTCCCTACAGGCATCATGCAGACTACGTGGGGCCTCACCTTGCGGAGGGGGCCTCATCTTGCGGAGGGTGCCTCAACTGAGCCGAAAATGCGGCGCACCTATACGCTTATGCGGCGCAATTAGTGTACAGAGGGCCTCATCATATAACTTTGCGTGGGGCCTCATGTTGGCCAGGGACGGCCCTGGGTAAGGTATATACTGAAATATATAACTGAAACTGAAATTAAAATAAATACAGAATTGCATAAACACAGACACTATTATATCATACTGGCAAATTATAACATTACATTTTCCTCTGATTAGTTTTCCTCAGGATTACTACAGTGGGTCTTGTGTTGCTGTGTATTATGCTACTTGGAGGGCTGCTTTACTGTATGAACATCAACTGTAAGTCTGAACTTTCTTTCTGTTATATATATACATTTTAAAGATGAAGTGTATGTTTCCCCCAGTGTTCAGAAAACCAGTATGAGTTAGGAGCCTGCTAGTAAGCTTACTGTAGAGGAACAATGTTAAATAATGCAACATTGGTTTCTCTAAGCCTCACTTGTGTGTTATGATTTGTGTGTGTTTCTCTTCAGAATGATTACCCATGCAATTCAACTGTTTCACATTCTCTCCCTTTTATTTAAAGGCCAACACCCATAAGAACATATGGCAGTTAAGTGAACTGAGCTGGGAAGGTGCACTGCTGACACAAACCCACACTTCTGATGAACACTGCAAGAACAAGCCAACAAAACAATGTAAACCAAACAATGGAATTACTTTGTGCCCTGGTAGACTTCTTATCAACACATAGATCGACCATGCTGACATATTTTCTGTATACAAATTTAAGGCAAATCATCTCCATGCCTTTAGGGCTGTTCCAATGTTTTGTTTTTTTCTTTCATTACATATTTTCCAGCTAATATTATCAATGTGTAGCATGTAAAACCTATATTGTGCAAGTGTGTATGATTTTGAAAGTGTTTTTAATCATCTATTAATATGTGTATTTACCCAACTATTGCAGATTATAATCAAGCGCCTATTTACCCAAAATAATTGCCAACAGTTTTTTTTATTTTTATCTTTAATATTTTTTTAATGCATGCTTCTTGGGTAATATTAAGCTGTCTTTGGATCTTTTCTTGCTGTAACAAATGCAAACTTCACCTCTGTGGGACGAATAAAGGTATTCAGATTCTGAATCATGCTTTCCTTTTCTCCCTACTAAACACTTAATTGCAGGGGTGCAAACTCATCATGGATAAAAAAGGTGACAAGGTTCGAACCCCCTAGGGGGGTCCGGGGGTCAGCTCCCCCTGAAGATTTTTTTGAATTATCAGCTTTAAAATGTGGATTTACAGGCAATTTTAGCAATCAGAACAACAAAACAAGCAGTGGTAATAAAAAGAAAAACACAGAATTTCCATTTGTAATATAACAATGCATTTATTTTGTAGAGCCGTACCACTATCTAACACAATTTGCAACTATAGAGTTGA
The DNA here is from genome assembly GCA_031216635.1 of Dissostichus eleginoides. Lineage (NCBI taxonomy): Eukaryota > Metazoa > Chordata > Actinopteri > Perciformes > Nototheniidae > Dissostichus > Dissostichus eleginoides. The sequence continues at coordinate 35,034,500 of CM062270.1, read as the reverse complement.
GTCATATCACAGGTGCTAACTTTTTTAGCGCCACAAACAGAAAGGGAAATTCTTCTTTCTGCCAAGAATTCACTTTTTCATTTAAGAAAGGGGAGCATTTTAAACCTCTGCACTGAAACACAACAATATTAAGAGTGAGAAGACAAAGTGGTCTTGCAATGAGTGTGTCAGGAGGAATAATTCAATGTGTTGCAGAAAATATCATTGGACGGTGTAAACTCAGTTAGCGGTAGCCTTTTTTCAACACTATAATTGTCTAATTTAGCCAATTTTACAGAGAACATCAGCAGCACACTTTACTGCTTGTGCTCTACTTTGAAAGAGTGCCATGTCCTCTCTGAGAGGAATCAGCATTAACGTGACTGCACAATCATACTTGTTGAATCGTTGCTTCATGAAATAATAGAAAAACAGGCCTTGCACATGTTGGATTGGGACTGAAATGTGACCGATGCTACTGTGCCCTTCACAGCTTGCAGCAACACAATAATAATTTCCCTCTGTCTGGGTCAAAATGTCTCGGTAACATTCACTTCCTCACACGTAGTTCTCATTTCAAGGGTAAAGACAGTTTTACTATTCTGTAAAGGTAAAAGTAAAGAGAAAGGCAGAAGACAGTGACTCTGACACTTCTTGCGGCACACCTTCCTTTTTCATCGAGATGATTTCTAAAGGGAAAATAGAAACAATTTGTTAGCAGCAGTTCCCTGTTGATATTATATTATGTTATTTGAAGATGGAACATTTATTTTTTAATTAAAAAAGAACAAAAGAAAATATTTTACTTTACCTATGGCGCGAAAATATCTTATATTATGTACATATATAATATATACATTTTTGATATATTATATGATGTTATTTCAAGATGGATTTTTTTTTTTTTAATTAAAAAAGAACGAAAGAAAATATGTTCACATCTGGTAGCTACAGGTGTAGTCAATAAGCCCTTGGCTAACAATAGCTTCGCTAGCTCCCTTGGTAAGCTAAAAAACACATCAGCAGCTAACCTTAACTAACTCATAATAACTGAATAACAGATAGCTTACCTTGAGAGCGTGTTCCACGTTCTGCGACAGGAATGTAGGCTCGTAGGTAGCTTCCTGTAGCTAGTTATACGGCTATCGACTCCGGCGCAGTGAAGTCCGAGAAGCGTAGTTCCTAGAAAGCCGACAGGAAGACTCGCGCGCACAGCTCAGCTCGCGCGCGCTAGCTGTCATGATGGATTGAGATGACAGCTCCCGGGAGGAGTGTCATCTGCGCCCGGGAGCTGTCATTAATCTCAATCCATCTCAAGACCCAAACTCGCAGTCGCAGATGACCCCCCCCCCCCAAATATTTTTATTGCAGATCTACACGAACCACACAAACGACCTATTTTGGTTTCAAAACGGCGAATTTCGCCGAAAGGTGACAAGTTTGCAGCCCTGTAATTGATCAAATTCAGCCTCCCATATTGTTTTTCCCCAAAGCTGAGTAGACGCGATATTAGCGTTGTTTAAATGGGGTCAGCGACATTCTCTCAATACATCAATGACGCAATTTGCGGAGCTACATGGATGCAGAAGTGGGCATACTGTATTCAAATCTAAACTGGGTTGGAAAAACAATAGACGTGAACAGGAAGGTCCTTCACAGGAAGCAGTCGTACTACACACATTGAAAAACAGGTTGAAATGTTTAATTGCAATTCTTGGGTGTGGGTCAAACCAATAAAGCCTGAAGGCCTTCAAGCCATCTGTAGGACATTATGAAGTAGATTAAATAACAGAGGCTGGACTACTCGAACACACTGGGTGGTAAAAGCCTTAATTTCAAACTGATGGACAGAAAGGGGGAGGGCAGAGATAGGCAGAAGGTATTCCTAACTCAAACCTGATGAGGGTATGCAGCAAGTGAGAGGGAGAAAGAGAAAAAGAGAGGAGGAAAAGCAGGGCAACACCTTTGACCCAGAGATCAGATCATCTACAGAGCAGGAAAACAAATAACACCACAGTGGAGGAACTTCAGAACAAGATGAACAACTGTCCACAGCAGCAGTAACATCCTTCCTGTCTTGCCAAAGGGGGATAAAACGACCCAGGCTGTAACCAGATGACTGTAACTTGCTACCTAATGCACTGTATTTATTTCGTTTCCAATGTCCACTATCATATAGATATGATAGTACTAAAAATCCCTCAATGAATTGTGGCTTAGCGAGATGGATACACAGCACAAGTCAACATATTGATTCCCTGCTCCTTGTAGAGTACAGTACTGAGTTAATGTTATGTAGTAAACAGTAAATGTGTCAACAAGCGGAAGCGTGTTCAGAAACACAATATAAGTTAGGATCCTGTTGGTAAGCTTACTGTACAGTATCAAGGTTAAATAGTGCAACATTGGTTTCCCTTAGCCCAGTGGCGAACCGTCAGGGCCTTCAAGGTATTCAGAGAATACCCTGGAACACTCAGATAAAACAAACAAAAAATCGATTTAATTATATAAATAAAATGTAATAAAATGTAATAACATGTAATAACATTTAATAAAATGTAATAAAATGTATATAAAATGAATAAATGAGAATGGTATCTGTGTTGTTGATCTGTAATGTTAGCAGTATCCACAGCTATCTGTTCTGTAAGGCAAGGCAAGTTTATTTACACAGCACCTTTCAGCACACGACAACCCAAAGTGCTTTACAAAATAAAATAAAAGACATTCAAGAATAAATACCGTGGAAGCACATTATAAAAAGGCATTTAAAAACAGACATTTTAAAAAGCAAAGATAATAAAATAACACAACAGGTATAAAATACATGGATAAAATTGAATGAATTTGAACAACTCATCCAAATGCAGCGTCAAAAAGATACGTTTTTAATCTCGATTTAAAAGTATTAACAGTTGCAGCTGACCTGCAGGATTCAGGGAGTTTGTTCCAGATGGTCGGGGAATAAAAACTAAATGCTGCTTCTCCATGTTTAGTTCTGACTCTTGTAACAGAGAGCAGACCCGTCCCAGAAGACCTGAGACTCCTGGATGGTTCATACTTCATAACATTACATTTTCCTCTGATTAGTTTTCCTCAGGATTACTACAGTGGGTCTTGTGTTGCTGTGTATTATGCTACTTGGAGGGCTGCTTTACTGTATGAACATCAACTGTAAGTCTGAACTTTCTTTCTGTTATATATATACATTTTAAAAATGAAGTGTATGTTTCCCCCAGTGTTCAGAAAACCAGTATGAGTTAGGAGCCTGCTAGTAAGCTTACTGTAGAGGAACAATGTTAAATAATGCAACATTGGTTTCTCTAAGCCTCACTTGTGTGTTATGATTTGTGTGTGTTTCTCTTCAGAATGATTACCCATGCAATTCAACTGTTTCAAATTCTCTCCCTTTTATTTAAAGGCCAACACGCATAAGAACATATGGCAGTTAAGTGAACTGAGCTGGGAAGGTGCACTGCTGACACAAACCCACACTTCTGATGAACACTGCAAGAACAAGCCAACAAAACAATGTAAACCAAACAATGGAATTACTTTGTGCCCTGGTAGACTTCTTATCAACACATAGATCGACCATGCTGACATATTTTCTGTATACAAATTTAAGGCAAATCATCTCCATGCCTTTAGGGCTGTTCCAATGTTTTGTTTTTTTCTTTCATTACATATTTTCCAGCTAATATTATCAATGTGTAGCATGTAAAACCTATATTGTGCAAGTGTGTATGATTTTGAAAGTGTTTTTAATCATCTATTAATATGTGTATTTACCCAACTATTGCAGATTATAATCAAGCGCCTATTTACCCAAAATAATTGCCAACAGTTTTTGTTTTTTTAATCTTTAATATTTTTTTAATGCATGCTTCTTGGGTAATATTAAGCTGTCTTTGGATCTTTTCTTGCTGTAACAAATGCAAACTTCACCTCTGTGGGACGAATAAAGGTATTCAGATTCTGAATCATGCATTTCCTTTTCTCCCTACTACTTTAAAAATGTTTTGATTCAAATTGGTCTCTTGAAGTCCCTCCCACAAACATGTTGTTAGTAGTATCTGTTCTGTAAGGTACTATGTGCGTTCATAACTCAAAGTCAGATGGAGATGCAATTCAACAATGGAGCAGCCTGAAACAGCAGACACGCTTGCGATGAATACATGGCAATGGATGCAGATGAATGGTTGGAACCAGACATTTATGAAAATGGAGAAACACCTGTTGTTGGTTTTAACGGAAAAGAGGATTCAAGCCGCATGACTCAGGCCCAGATTCAAGAGGACAGAAGAGAGAAGAGTTGGAAAAAGAGAAACCTGAAATTGACATACAAAACACCAGAAGGCCGACCACAGCTCCACCTTCCATTCCTCTTACCGACAGATACATCACTATCAGACGCCCTCCAATGAATGCTAACAGAGGATTAAGGGTATCTCAATTAGGTAAGGTATACTGAAATTAAATTAATATAAATACAGAATTTCATAAACAGGAACACTATCATACTGGTCAATTATAATAACATTTTATTTTCCTCTGACTAGTTTTCTTCAGGATTACTACAGTGGGTCTTGTGTTGCTGAGTATTATGCTACTTGGAGGGATGATTTACAATATAAACAACAACAACAACAACAACAACAACAACCGTAAGTCTGACTTTTCTCTCTTTTATATATAATAGTCTTTTAAGATTAAAGGTGGGGTAGGTAATTCACTTCAGAAACACTTTTTGTTATATTCCATTGAATGCTCTTAACATCCCGATAGCAATGAATAATTAAATGCTTTGACAATAAATACATTTCATCTGTGGAAGCCGTGGCGCTGTAAAAAGCACGACCAATCATCTGAGCCGGCCCGGCTAAAATAACTGGATGGCCTACCTGCCTGTCAGCCTTCCATCTGTGCAAACACTTATCTCGTGCCCTCATTGGTCATGTGCGCGTTCGTGTGTGTTGGAGGAGGGGCTCTGTAGGAAGTCTGAAGGAAGGGGCAGATTTTTTTGTACTTTCAAATTCTAGCGCACTCGAGCTGGTTTCTCCATTCTTACCTACCCTACCTTTAACTGAATGTATCCCCAGAGGAACAAGACATTTGATGACTGTATTATTGTACATTTTACACTGTATTAATGTAATGATTTAGTCCACAGAGTAATCTTTTTGGCTTTTGGGGTATATTCACCAAATTGTTCAAATATGTTGATCATTAATCCCTTTGAAATGTGGACATAAATATTTTCATTGATTGACTGCATTGAAAATAGGGAAATGTTTTCATCGTAGGGATTGTAACTAAAATATTTGCACAAACTGTACTACTTTAAAGAAATTACAAACGTTTGATCACGTGTCTTATAATACAGTTTATTGGTACATATATTAGAGGTTCATATGTAACACTTCAGTGTACAAGCAGTTCTGTTTAGTGCTAATGTCCAGCAAACTGTGCAGTGGGTGATAAAAGGTTAAACAATGTATGCATGAATTATGTATGTTAATTATATTATATATGTGTATTCTACTTGGCAATATGAAGCAGCTTTTTTATCTCTTTTTATTACAGGTAACCTTTTAAGTAAGATCCTAAAGAGGCTACAGAATAACACTTGGGAAATCCAGGACTTGAAAATGGAAATAGGTGAGTTGTTTATGAACATATGAATCATGGTAACTAACAGCTAGTAATTTGGAACGATTGCTTACTGAAAAAACAATAAAAACAAATCATTGATCAAACATTTAATAAGTTGTGTAAAATTAAACTGTTGCACATCTCTACAGTGAATCTGACAAACAGCAATGCTGAATTGTTCAAGGTAAGAAAAATAGTTGTGTGTTGGTATCCTTGTAAAAAAATATAACAAAGTTGAGCATATTAATTGGCTTTATCTTAACTAACAACCATATTTGCCTTCACAGGGTCAAAAGGATTCAATCAATCTTTTAAACAAGTTAATTGAAAATGGATTCTGCAGCAGTAACTCTACGCCTACGGCCCCTCAGACCACCGCATGGCCGTCCACAGCCCCTCAGACCACCGCGTGGCCGTCCACGGCCCCTCAGACCACCGCGGGGCCGTCCACGGCCCCTCAGACCACGGCCCCTCAGACCACGACCCCTCAGACCACCGCGTGGCCGTCCACGGCCCCTCAGACCACCGCGTGGCCGTCCACAGCCCCTCAGACCACCGCGTGGCCGTCCACGGCCCCTCAGACCACCGCTTGGCCGTCCACGGCCCCTCAGACCACCGCGGGGCCGTCCACGGCCCCTCAGACCACGGCCCCTCAGACCACGACCCCTCAGACCACCGCGTGGCCGTCCACGGCCCCTCAGACCACCGCGGGGCCGTCCACGGCCCCTCAGACCACCGCGGGGCTGTCCACGGCCCCTCAGACCACGGCCCCTCAGACCACGGCCCCTCAGACCACAACCCCTCAGACCACCGCGTGGCCGTCCACGGCCCCTCAGACCACCGCGTGGCCGTCCACGGCCCCTCAGACCACCGCGGGACCGTCCACGGCCCCTCAGACCACGGCCCCTCAGACCACGGCCCCTCAGACCACGACCCCTCAGACCACCGCGTGGCCGTCCACGGCCCCTCAGACCACGGCCCCTCAGACCACGGCCCCTCAGACCACCGCGGGGCCGTCCACGGCCCCTCAGACCACCGCGTGGCCGTCCACGGCCCCTCAGACCACGGCCCCTCAGACCACGGCCCCTCAGACCACGACCCCTCAGACCACCGCGTGGCCGTCCACGGCCCCTCAGACCACCGCGGGGCCGTCCACGGCCCCTCAGACCGCGGCCCCTCAGACCACCGCGGGGCCGTCCACGACCCCTCAGACCACCGCGTGGCCGTCCACGACCCCTCAGACCACTGCGGGGCCGTCCACGGCCCCTCAAACCACCGCGGGGCCGTCCACGACCCCTCAGACCACCGCGTGGCCATCCACCGCGGGGCTGTCCACGGCCCCTCAACCACCGCGGGGCCGTCCACGGCCCCTCAGACCACCGCGTGGCCGTCACGGCCCTCAGACCACCCGCGGGGCCGTCCACGGCCCCTCAGACCACGGCCCCTCAGACCACCGCTCGGGGCCGTCACGGCCCCTCAGACCGCGGCCCCTCAGACCACCGCGGGGCCGTCCACGACCCCTCAGACCACCGCGTGGCCGTCCACGACCCCTCAGACCACTGCGGGGCCGTCCACGGCCCCTCAAACCACCGCGGGGCCGTCCACGACCCCTCAGACCACCGCGTGGCCATCCACCGCGGGGCCGTCCACGGCCCCTCAGACCACCGCGGGCCGTCCACCCCCTCAGACCACCGCGTGGCCGTCCACGGCCCCTCAGACCACCGCGGGGCCGTCCACGGCCCCTCAGACCACGGCCCCTCAGACCACGGCCCCCCAAACCACGACCCCTCAGACACCGCGTGGCCGTCCACGGCCCCTCGACCACCGCGGGGCCGTCCACGGCCCCTCAGACCACGGCCCCTCAGACCACCGCGTGGCCGTCCACGACCCCTCAGACCACTGCGGGGCCGTCCACGGCCCCTCAAACCACCGCGGGGCCGTCCACGACCCCTCAGACCACCGCGTGGCCATCCACCGCGGGGCCGTCCACGGCCCCTCAAACCACCGCGGGGCCGTCCACGACCCCTCAGACCACCGCGTGGCCGTCCACCGCGGGGCCGTCCACGGCCCCTCAAACCACCGCGTGGCCTTCCACGGCCCCTCAGACCACGGCCCCTCAGACCACCGCGGGGCCGTCCACGACCCCTCAGACCACCGCGTGGCCAGCCCACCGCCGGGCCGTCCACGGCCCCTCAAACCACCGCGTGGCCGTCCACGGCCCCTCAGACCACGGCCCCTCAGACCACCGCTTGGCCGTCCACGACCCCTCAGACCACCGCGGGGCCGTCCACGGCCCCTCAGACCACCGCGTGGCCGTCCACGGCCCCTCAGACCACCGCGTGGCCGTCCACGACCCCTCAAACCACCGCGTGGCCTTCCACGGCCCTCAGACCACGGCCCTCAGACCACCGCGGGGCCGTCCACGACCCCTCAGACCACCGCGTGGCCGCCCACCGCCGGGCCGTCCACGGCCCCTCAAACCACCGCGGGGCCGTCCACGACCCCTCAGACCACCGCGTGGCCATCCACCGCGGGGCTGTCCACGGCCCCTCAGACCACCGCGGGGCCGTCCACGGCCCCTCAGACCACCGCGTGGCCGTCCACGGCCCCTCAGACCACCGCGGGGCCGTCCACGGCCCCTCAGACCACGGCCCCTCAGACCACCGCGGGGCCGTCCACGGCCCCTCAGACCGCGGCCCCTCAGACCACCGCGGGGCCGTCCACGACCCCTCAGACCACCGCGTGGCCGTCCACGACCCCTCAGACCACTGCGGGGCCGTCCACGGCCCCTCAAACCACCGCGGGGCCGTCCACGACCCCTCAGACCACCGCGTGGCCATCCACCGCGGGGCCGTCCACGGCCCCTCAGACCACCGCGGGGCCGTCCACGGCCCCTCAGACCACCGCGTGGCCGTCCACGGCCCCTCAGACCACCGCGGGGCCGTCCACGGCCCCTCAGACCACGGCCCCTCAGACCACGGCCCCTCAGACCACGACCCCTCAGACCACCGCGTGGCCGTCCACGGCCCCTCAGACCACCGCGGGGCCGTCCACGGCCCCTCAGACCACGGCCCCTCAGACCACCGCGTGGCCGTCCACGACCCCTCAGACCACTGCGGGGCCGTCCACGGCCCCTCAAACCACGCGGGCCGTCCACACCCCTCAGACCACCGCGTGGGCCATCCACCGCGGGGCCGTCCACGGCCCCTCAAACCACCGCGGGGCCGTCCACGACCCCAGACCACCGCGTGGCCGTCCACCGCGGGGCCGTCCACGGCCCCTCAAACCACCGCGTGGCCTTCCACGGCCCCTCAGACCACGGCCCCTCAGACCACCGCGGGGCCGTCCACGACCCCTCAGACCACCGCGTGGCCGCCCACCGCCGGGCCGTCCACGGCCCCTCAAACCACCGCGTGGCCGTCCACGGCCCCTCAGACCACGGCCCCTCAGACCACCGCTTGGCCGTCCACGACCCCTCAGACCACCGCGGGGCCGTCCACGGCCCCTCAGACCACCGCGTGGCCGTCCACGGCCCCTCAGACCACCGCGTGGCCGTCCACGACCCCTCAAACCACCGCGTGGCCTTCCACGGCCCCTCAGACCACGGCCCCTCAGACCACCGCGGGGCCGTCCACGACCCCTCAGACCACCGCGTGGCCGCCCACCGCCGGGCCGTCCACGGCCCCTCAAACCACCGCGTGGCCGTCCACGGCCCCTCAGACCACGGCCCCTCAGACCACCGCTTGGCCGTCCACGACCCCTCAGACCGCCGCGGGGCCGTCCACGGCCCCTCAGACCGATGCGTGGCCGTCCACGGCCCCTCAGACCACCGCGTGGCCGTCCACGACCCCTCAGACCACCGCGGGGCCGTCCACCGCGGGGCCGTCCACGGCCTCTCAAACCACCGCGGGGCCGTCCACGGCCCCTCAGACCACGGCGCGGCCGTCCACGGCCCCTCAGACCACCGCGCGGCCGTCCACGGCCCCTCAGACCACCGCGCGGCCGTCCACGGCCCCTCTCAGGCAGTGATCATAAACCTGTTAATGTACGCATTCAACACTCTGTATTTAATTAATTTTTTCACCAGCTGTTCTGTATTCACCTTGCAGGTGCAGCTATGTGGCTTTTATCCTCGTTTATCTGTTTAAGTCATGGATGTTTAAAGTTGAACTTCTTCATATTTGTCTAACATGATAGTTTACTATTCATTCATGAAGTATGACGCGACGCTGTTAGTACGCTTCTCCATGTTTGTGATTGGTCAAATGTTGATAACCCCGCCCCTTTCACGTGAACGCGCTCTCAGCCGGACAGAGATACCCTGGGTTGATTTAACGAGTTGATGACCAGCGTCGTAGGACCGCTTAGCGAGATCTCGTTTGTTAGGGTTAGTTAAGCCGGATAACTCAAACATATCCAGGGTATGTAGAACTGGCTTCGTAGTACAGGGCACGGATTGATCAGGCTAAGCTAACGTTGTATCTGCTCCGTCCAAACTCACAACAACATGATACAGACACAGATACAACAGCAACTGTATTCGCCATGACACAGACAGTCCGTGTTTTGTTCGTGTATAACTTTCTCCAGTTTCTGAACAGATATGAGGAGCTGTTAGCTCTGAGTGCTAACAGCTAACGGCTGATGTTTTGGTTTTCTGATTCAACATCAGTGACGGCAGGCTGAGATCCTCACCGCTGATTGGCTACCGCGAGAACGCGTCACACGCAGACTTTTGCATTTCAAAGTATTGCTTGTTCATACAGTTGAATGTTTGAGTTTCACTGTGCACTGCTGAATGATTTATGTGCAGAGTTTGACCCTTGAAAGCTGTTTCTTCTGCTCTGAAATGGAATATATTTGTTACATATTAATAGAATTTTAGATTTTTTGATTTGATTTTTGATTTTTGAATGGGAGAAGTTGTAGATAGAAAACATACCAGACACTAATTATTCGAAGTAGAGTATTTCATTTTATATACGGTAATACTTAGGAGGCATAGGCCGATATGATGATATAATGTTTGACATTATTGATATTAAAAAAGTGATTTGTTTTCATGTCATTCGTGTGTTTTTCTTATCAGAAAGTGAAGTTATTTATTTGTAAGCTCCAAATCCTAATTTTTCCCTCAATGGCCTTTGTGCCCTAAAAATAATGGTGACACCAAAGGCCAAATGGCCTTGCCCCTAAAATGACGAAATTCCAAGCCTGGTGTGGGATTTCAGTGAAACCAAAACTAACTTTAAGTTTGTGTTACATAAAAAAACACATGTACTGCACATGTGGGAGCAGACGTACAGACATGCAAAGAGGGAAATGAACTTGAAAAGAACATGGTGTTAATGATTAGAGGACGAGGAGAAGACAGACACGCGATGGAGGTTGTCCCCGCTGTTTCGGAGAAGACGATTCTCAGCTTGACTAAATTATATAATGAGCTGTTATGTTCTGGTAGACGAGATGAAAGGAAAGGACAGAGTGAAGGAGAGAGGAGGACACGAAAAGGAGAGTTCAGAAAAACAAATACAGACACCTTTCCTCTGAGCACCTTCAAACTGTGACAAAAGTCTAAGCTGTGAGAAAGGTTAAGATTTCAATTTTGGTGGCAACAAGTCACAGCAGTGGAGAGGACAGATTAAAGGGTAAGGGCGGCGCGTTCTGAAGGCGCAGAGTTAGGGGCCACGGTTATTACTCATTTGTCATGTATTAGTTTAAAGGACTGTGTGAGTGTGTGTGTGTGTGCATCAGGTGAGAAAGGTGGAGGGGGGGCGTTGAGATGCTAAAGGTCTCTGTTGATGATTTGCACGCTCCATCGAGCTGACTGCTGGGGCGTATAAAGCGACATGGTCGGTTCCTTCAACCTGTCTGACCCCAATCTCCACTCTACACCAGGTCCCTGTGCTACTGCCCACCCTGTGGAGCCCCTCCCCTTGTACACCTCCCCTTCTGGCATCCAAACACACACACACACACACACGCACCTGGGAAACTAAAAAAGATGAAGCACAAGGGCTGAGTTTTCTCCAAATGTTGACCTTCAGATGACAGTCCACTCTGAGCACACAGAGAGGCAGACACCTGGCTCCCAGTTTCCTATGAATTTAAGATCTCCTGGTGCCACCAAGTTAAATGAAAACAGTGGAATGTGTTGATCACAACAGTCAGACACCTATCTCCTCAACGTCAGGTTTATGCTCTGTGTTTATGCACATGCCTGTATTTCCATTGGGCAACACAACTGTAATGCAAAGAGATGTTTCGGTAACAAGAAGCATTGAAGTGGGGCGACTAAGACTCAGGACACAGAGATAGATATTTATGTCTACCAATCTGAAGGTTAGTGGTTTAAACAGCATGTCAAAGTGTCCTTGGGCAAGATATTAAACCCCAAATCCTCCTGTAGGCATGGCTGATAAAGTGGAACAGGAATTAGCTTAGCGGTGGTGACGTGAAGTCATCGTGCTGTAGTTCCTTTATAGCCCAACATTAGCAGCCTTTAGCTTAGCGGTGGTGATGTGAAGTCATGTGACCGTGCTGTAGTTCCTTTATATCCAATCGTTAACTTTGTACTAGCTTCAAAAATCCTAAAAGTGCTGTTATATTGTGAAGATATGCCTGCTGAACAAAGCATGATAAATGTTAGCTTGCATCTGATCTTATTGGTTGCAATATTCCAAAATCCAATGAAAAAGTCTTGTGCTGCTAACTCACGGGTCGGCTAACAAAAATGTTCATCACTCCACCAATCAATGGTGTGTGATCTGACTATATAGAGGTGCTTTGTAAGTCGCTTGGTATAAAAGTGTCAGCCAAATTAAATTTAAAGTCATGAGAAAGTGCAGAAAGTGCAGAAACTCCACATCCAAATATGCATGATTGACTCTGTATCACTTCTCCAAATGTCCAGTTATCAATGTGTGAAATTGACCAGAATAATACTAACTTTTCATGGGGGTGCGAATCAGAATTACCCACATCTATAGTGAGACTTTGCCAGA
>CM062270.1:35009362-35016862 GCA_031216635.1 Dissostichus eleginoides | reverse complement strand
AGTCAAATTTGAGATGCATTGTGGGACATGTAGTTTATGGGCAACGTGCTTCTGTAAAGTAGCATGTAACCGTATAATAAACATATTATATTCTTTGCAAGCTCTTGTGGGGCCACATCAAATGAAGTCGCGGGCCGGATTTGGCCCCCGGGCCTTGAGTTTGACCCCCCTGGTGTAAAGCATCTTTCAGCAAGAGTGGATCATTTCCCAATAGAGATCATTAGCCCCATCTATGATACGTGACATTAAATACCTTTACATTGTTATGAGCTTCAAAAGGTACAAGTAGCTGGCCAGTGTTCCCAGGTGAAACTTTGCAAAACAAAATGTTTTTTTAGGTCCTTCAAAACCAGAATGATAGATTATTTCTTACAGTAAAAAGAAAAGGGAAAACACATTCAGCAAAAACAAATTGCTTTTGGGTTTTTGTGACCTGGCTACACATCACTGTGCTTAAAAAAGTCTGCCAAGTTGTACACTAAAGTGCAAATCAGTCTTACTGCCAACTTTGGTAGAATCAGTGTTGGGAAAATCTGTTGAGAAATATTAGATAAGTTTGCCAAATCAACAGTATTTTTGGAAGGTTTAAAGAAGGTGTGTTGAAAAAAATCCAGTCGAGAGAAGCTACATAACATATTTAATTGAAGTTAAAACACTTCTCTGGAAGGTGAAAAGGTAAGGACATCATTGGAAGTATTTACCCATGATTAAAATATATATTTAAATCAACCAAGATCTAGAAAGTGTGTAATACATATGTGGTTTAAAACTACATAAAAAGTACATTTATAGCTTCTGGCAGACAACCAAAAAGCTGGCAAATGCACAAAAGTGATTCGTTGACATTGCATTTGGTGATTGATTGGTTAAAATTGGATTTGGAAATCATTATAAACATTTTGGATAACCAACTCAACAAAATACATATACCATTGGTCTATTGTTCTTTCGACATTGTAATGCAGAAATGTTACACATGCGGTGTCTCAGTAACTTTCAGCTGTGAGCCTCTGGAGGATCCAGGACACTCTGTGAAGGGTAACAGATGTGAACAGATTGACTTCAGACCAAGTCATTAAAAAAAGCTGTAAATGGCTAACACAGGAAAAAAAAAAGTCTATTCCAGTCTATTTCGGGTTTTCAGCACGTCAGCTATACTACAAAAATATGATGGTGTCTTGGGAAGAGTGTGGAATAAGTTTCTATTCACTGTCACTCCACTCTGCTAAAATGCAGACTTGGCGGCCACCAGTGGGAGTTACACCATGATTGTGTTTTGCTGCTGCACTGCTGGGCTTTAGGTACTGCTGAATGGGCAGAGAGAGAGAGAGAGCGAGAGAGAGAGAGAAGAGAGAGATGACCCATGGGCCAGCTGTCACACAAGCAATACAGAGAGAAAGGGAGGCAGAGATTTGACCAAAATAGTGTTTTACGCATCCTTCGTATAGCTGCACACCGTATAGCAGAGATGACAAAAGTACACACATCCTTTACTCAAGTAGAAGTACAGATACTCGTGTTTAAAAATACTCTGGTAAAAGTAGAAGTACTGACTAAACTTCTTTACTCAAGTAAAAGTAAAGAAGTATGGGCTTTGAAATGTACTTAAGTAAAAAGTACCCATAACTACCAGCTGTTTTAAAGAGTACCTGACCTCCCTTTATATTAATAGAACAATAATGTCATTGTTAGCTAATGAATGTTTCCATGCTGAACAACGGCAACATGACAACGTTTTCATTGGTCCCTCTTCTTTAGAGAAGACCAGGAAATGATGGATACACGGATCGTGTTCAAATCAATAGGCACGCAATGACTCTAAATAATAATGATCACGCCACCAAACACACATTCAAACTAAAGGAACCAGCCTGTTTGGAAAATGTAAGAAGTAGAAAGTGCAGGTATTTGTGTTCATAATGTAAGAAGTCAAAGTAAAAAGTCATCAGAAAAATAAGTAGTGGAGTAAAGTACTGATACCAGAAAAATGTACTTAAGTACAGTAACAAAGTATTTCCACACGTGTGCGGTGAACACCTGCCTCTCAGCTTTACTCTCTATTCAGGTTGGCACCGGGAGTAAATGGGCAATAAAGGTTATTCTTTATGATGTGTGTAAGTGGCTCTGCTATGAAATGTCACCGTCACTGTGAAATCGAAGGTCAGTAGAAAGCGACGCGTGGCTGAGAGGGAACAGTTTGGTGGATAATGTACCTGTAAGAAAAGGTGTTATTCCGTTATGCATGTGTGGCTGTGTGGAGAATGGATGTTTTTATCTCCTGTCAGTTCTTTGCTGCTTGTTCCCTGCCCACACAGTCCAACTTAACCCAGTTTCAGCCACCTAAGAAGATGCTTTTACAGAACACCTGCATGCAGAATACCCTGGCCTACTTTCACAGAACACTCCTGTGCTTCGTAATGACCTAGACAGTGACTGCTATTTCTGTTCTGCACAAACATAAAGTATAAATGCATATTCATTTGAATGCCTGCTGCCTTAACACCAGAATAGAGAGCAGTTTCCTTCTCTTTGCTGCGAGGCTCCTCGACTTACACCATAAAACATTGCTTTTCTTGTGTAGCATAAATGAACTACAACTGCATTTCCTTGTGCAACCCTTTGCTGTACAAAGACAATACATTAACCTTGAACCATAGATGTTGCGTGCTTGGCACATACAAATAAAACTCACATTACACATGTTGTTTCTCAAGTATCTGTTGGTATTCTTAATGATATTCCCTGTTCAATTGGGTGTACAGTACATTGAGAATGTGCAGCTTGCTTCCTACCTCATTTTCGGGGGGTATGTAGATTCTAATAAATAATTTCCATTCATATTCTTGCTCCTGAAAGACTACTGCCAGCGCTGCTGCTGTTCTAGCTCACCAACATTGTTGCATACCTACCTACTGAAGTTTTACTTTTACATAATTCATACTTTTTTTTTTAGACGTATTCTAGAGTTCAAATCATTGGGGTGTGTTCGGAGTATATAAATTATTCCGTAAACTGATACTTGTTAACTGACCTGAGCTGTCAGAGTTGATCAAGTTCCCACCTCTCCTCTTTATTCTCCGCTCACCTCCTTTCTTTGTGGTCAAGGTGAAAATCTTTTATGCACAGCTGGAGCCACCTCCTGCACAGATACCCCCTCAAATAATTTAACACCTCCTTTGTGTGTGTGTGTTTGAACTCACATGGGTCAGCTGGGTGCATATCTATTGCTATTAATAGAGACATGCAGTCTAAGTGTATTTTTTACTCATCCATGCGGTTATACATTCCTTTTTTAACCTCGCTTTAAACCCACACACTTACATACATTTACAGCTCAGAGGTGGGTGGTGACTATAAGAGTGCAACAGTTTGTTAGTATTACATTACATTTCATTTAGCTGATGCGTGTATCCAAAGTGACGTACGATAAATGCATTAAACAGTGAAGATACAAACTCATAACAGCAAGAAACCTGCAGGTACATTTGTTTAAAATGGCTGAAAGTGCGGGTGCATTAGTTTCAAATAGGCTTACCTTTTACGTCTTAACCCAAGTACGTTTTACCCCAACAGATTTCACAAAATATATATATATATTTTTAAAGAGTGCTCTCCAGCTGATGTTCAGGTGTATATCAATATGTAGGGTCTCTACTTTAAAGAGTCCTCTCCTGCTGATGTTCAGGTATATATCATGTATGTAGTGTCTCTACTTTAAAGAGTCCTCTCCTGCTGATGTTCAGGTGTATATCAGTATGTAGTGTCTCTACTTTAAAGAGTCCTCACCTGCTGATGTTCAGGTGTATATCAGTATGTAGTGTCTCTACTTTAAAGAGTCCTCTCCTGCTGATGTTCAGGTGTATATCAGTATGTAGTGTCTCTACTTTAAAGAGTCCTCTCCTGCTGATGTTCAGGTGTATATCAGTATGTAGTGTCTCTACTTTAAAGAGTCCTCTCCTGCTGATGTTCAGGTGTATATCAGTATGTAGTGTCTCTACTTTAAAGAGTCCTCTCCTGCTGATATTCAGGTTTATATCAGTATGTAGTGTCTCTACTGGGACATGTCTCCATGCTTTAATGTTCAAAAAGCTCTTTATTTTTCTCATACTGCCTGTGCTGCAGCACCTCTTTTCACCCTCTGTCTGAAACCAGAGCCCAGTCTGCTCTGATTGGTTAGCTGGCCGGCTCTGTTGTGATTGGTCAACCGCTTAGAGATGTCCCGCCCCTTAGCCTATCACGTACAATGTGTTGGAACGCTAGCCAATTCCAATGGAGGTGTTTCAGGCAGGGGGGGGGGTGTGTTTAATTAACCAGGAAATGGGAAACTCTAAAAAGCATAATCAGGCCTCTTTAAGGGACGTATCTCTTGTTGTCTAGAAGTCAGATTCCTCCAGAAGTAAAGAGAGCCTCGCTGAACACCCCCCCCCACCCTCACTGAACCCCCCCCTCACCAGTAGTTTCTGACACTCTTTCATGCTCTCTCTCTTGCTAGCCTTGTATTCGGGTGATTTTTTGCTCCCTCGCTGCCTCTCTGGCGTGTTTGTGTGACTCTGTTTGAGGGACTTACAAAGGAGAAGTCTGAGGCGTTTTGGCACAGCAGTCTGGGGAAGACGGCCTGTCTCTGGACGCGCTCCTCGTCCTCGAACACATTGCCGTACATGAAGCCATTCAGCATGGTGGAGTGGGCATGGACATCAATGTAGAACTCCAGACTAACTCTCTGATGGAGGAAACAAAGAGAGAAGAGAGGAGATAAGAAAGCAGCAGGTTAGTGCGGGGGAAAGATGGGATATTTTTCTGACAGTCCACACCAGAGTTTACCCACTGGGATTAAAGGACGACCTTTTCTTTGCCGTGGGAGAAGCTTTCACCCACGGGATGAATACACACACTGCAGCCTGACAATATGTTTACTACCTGAAAGGAGCCAGCCACCCACACATAACTTCAATCAGGCTGTCCTTCTGAAGGGCACTCCTACAGTACATGGTGAGCAGAGGATGGTGTAAACACACAAACACACACGCTCTATTTTATGTGGAGATGTCACCCATTCATCACATACTCCATACATATTTATCAGGTTAATATTGACTTCATATCGAGTGTGTAATGTCTTTTTTCTTTCCAACATACACCGTGCAAAATGGATTTGATAAGATCTGTTTCTCTAGCTCATCTTTGTTATCACTCCATCTACACGCACGCACGCACGCACGCACGCACGCACGCACACAGACCTTTATCACGACCAGGGAGCTTCCACTGACTTATTTCCAACTCCTAATAACCCTCACGCTGACATGTCTCAGGACTTTAACAGTTCTGGAAAATGATTTCGTGCTCATAAAGGTCTGCGGTTTAAGAGATTTGACATGTTGTTACTCCTCAATATAACACATAAAAGAAATAGTAGAGATGCTAACGGCTAGAAATAATGAAAAATGGTGGTAGTAAGACAGCACCAGGAACTGGCAGAAACTTTCCAAAGTTGCTCTCTGACGTCCTTCTGTGCATGTCCTGCTTTATTTTAGGGAAGTACAAACAGCAGAGCATAAAGGAGACATAGTATACTAATTTGTAGGTGTATATCAGTATGTAGTGTCTCTACTTTAAAGAGTCCTCTCCTGCTGATGTTCAGGTGTATATCAGTATGTAGTGTCTCTACTTTAAAGAGTCCTCTCCCGCTGATGTTCAGGTGTATATCAGTATGTAGTGTCTCTACTTTAAAGAGTCCTCTCCTGCTGATGTTCAGGTGTTATCAGTATGTAGTGTCTCTACTTTAAAGAGTCCTCTCCTGCTGATGTTCAGGTGTATATCAGTATGTAGTGTCTCTACTTTAAAGAGTCCTCTCCTGCTGATGTTCAGGTGTATATCAGTATGTAGTGTCTCTACTTTAAAGAGTCCCTCTGCTGATGTTCAGGTGTATATCAGTATGTAGTGTCTCTACTTTAAAGAGTCCTCTCCTGCTGATGTTCAGGTGTATATCAGTATGTAGTGTCTCTACTTTAAAGAGTCCTCTCCTGCTGATGTTCAGGTGTATATCAGTATGTAGTGTCTCTACTTTAAAGAGTCCTCTCCTGCTGATGTTCAGTGTAATCAGTATGTAATGTCTCTACTTTAAAGAGTCCTCTCCTGCTGATGTTCAGGTTTATATCAGTATGTAGTGTCTCTACTTTAAAGAGTCATCTCCTGCTGATGTTCAGGTGTATATCAGTATGTAGTGTCTCTACTTTAAAGAGTCCTCTCCTGCTGATGTTCAGGTGTATATCAGTATGTAGTGTCTCTACTTTAAAGAGTCCTCTCCTGCTGATGTTCAGGTGTATATCAGTATGTGTCTCTACTTTAAAGAGTCCTCTCCTGCTGATGTTCAGGTGTATATCAGTATGTAGTGTCTCTACTTTAAAGAGTCCTCTCCTGCTGATGTTCAGGTGTATATCAGTATGTAGTGTCTCTACTTTAAAGAGTCCTCTCCTGCTGATGTTCAGGTGTATATCAGTATGTAGTGTCTCTACTTTAAAGAGTCCTCTCCTGCTGATGTTCAGGTGTATATCAGTATGTAGTGTCTCTACTTTAAAGAGTCCTCTCCTGCTGATGTTTCAGGTGTATATCAGTATGTAGTGTCTCTACTTTAAAGAGTCCTCTCCTGCTGATGTTCAGGTGTATATCAGTATGTAGTGTCTCTACTTTAAAGAGTCCTCTCCTGCTGATGTTCAGGTGTATATCAGTATGTAGTGTCTCTACTTTAAAGAGTCCTCTCCTGCTGATGTTCAGGTGTATATCAGTATGTAGTGTCTCTACTTTAAAGAGTCCTCTCCTGCTGATGTTCAGGTGTATATCAGTATGTAGTGTATCTACTGGGACATGTCTCCATGCTTTAATGTTCAAAAAGCTCTTTATTGTTCTCATACTGCCTGTGCTGCAACACCTCTTTTCACCCTCTGTCTGAAACCAGAGCCCAGTCTGCTCTGATTGGTTAGCTGGCCGGTTCTGTTGTGATTGGTCAACCGCTTAGAGATGTCCCGCCCCTTAGCCTATCACGTACAATGTGTTGGAGCGCTAGCCAATAGAAGCGCGAGTGTTTAGTGATGTCACTATGTTACAGAAGTAAACACAGGAGTCCAATGGAGGTGTTTCAGGCAGCGATTTGGGTATTTTGGCCTTTGCAGACCATTTACATGCACACAAACCTATATAACTCACTACAGGAAACACAGAAACCCCAGAAGCATTAAACAGCCCCTTTAATTCCCTCCATACTTACAACCAAATCTGGATAATTGCACATAATATTCTTAAGTGTTATTCAAGTTATCAATGTAATGTGGAATTGTCTCACCCAGACTCTATCAGCGTAAATAACGCTCAAGTTGCTTTATATACACCACAATATAACAATGAATTAAAGTATAGTTTAGTTTAGCAATGCATCCAACTGGTTGCATATCTTTAATATCCTGCAGGAAACGTCAGCTGCTTGTAAAACAAGATGAACTAAAC
>CM062270.1:34991862-35006862 GCA_031216635.1 Dissostichus eleginoides | reverse complement strand
GAGTCAGAGGACACGTTTTACTTAGAATGATCTTTATTAACCAAAATGATGTGATTATCGAACTTCTCATTTCAAAACCAATTGAAGTTAAAGTTGTGCTCGAAAGGGCTTCTGAGTTTTGCTGACTATGAATTTGTGAGGTCAGGGCTCAGTGAAACCAAGTAGAGTTCAAAACGTGAAGATAGAGCTAAAAGGATCTGTTAATAAGTCACAATAGATCAGCCTATCTTGAAAGCCATTTCTCTATGGATCTGAAACAGAAACACATTACCTCTAAACCGAAGGTGGACTTCACTAAACACAGGTCTAATACCAGGGTGTGCTATAACATGAAGTTAAGCTGATAGTTTGTTAACACAGATCAATGGAAGCTGTCATTGGAGAGTTTGAAAAAGGGCAGGCACTTTCAAAAGAAACTTGGCAGGTGATTGGATGAATCACCTGCCAATTAAACTCTTGTTGAAGTTAGTAAAACAGCAAAGAGACTTCTTCCAGCGAGAGAAAAGCCTTCAGTGCCGAGCTTCACTCTTCTTTAAATTGAAGAAATACCCTTCAGAGCTGATATAACTCACTCTGATGCAGAGTCTATGCTCACAGACACTTAAACCATGCCCGAGTGTTTCACAGGTAAAGAAGAAAGGTATTGTTAGGGGAATCATGGACAAGCAAGTACCCAGAGTGGAAGACCACAAATATACAATATGACATATAAGTGAAACAGTATATCAACTAACTTGTCAATGTGCCTTTGGTCATACGTGTATCATACAAATAAAGCGACTGGCGAGCACGCTGTGTTAAACTGAGGGGTGAATACAGTCATAAGAGGAGTATAAAAGCCACCTGTTATTGAGGTAAAAGCATCAAAAGAAACCTGAACACGAACTGTAAGAAGGTGAAGGACTAAGAACCAAATCCTCTTGGTTGTGGGTGAAGACACAGATTCAGATCGATCTAGTGGGGTGTCAAACTCAATTTCATCGCGGGCCATATTAGCATTATGGTTGCACTCAAAGGGCCGGTTGTAACTTTAAGACTATATAAATATACATATATAACTATATTTAAAATAATGTATTATATTACATTATTGCCTCTGCATTGGATTATTATCAGATAGGGTAATAACTTCATAATTAACTACGTCTGAAAGCAGAAGTCTGGGGCAAATCATTGCAAACAATTGCAAGTCTCTTTAGTGCGCATGTCACAAAATGATATGCATTGTGGGACATGTAGTTTATGGACAACTTCCAGAAAACCTGAGGGTCTTCATCAACAATTAGTTATTTTAAGTCGAGGCTAAAAACATTACTTTTTTCAGCGGCCAACCCAGAAGTCTTTTAACTTGTTTTAGCACCTACTGTATTTACAATGTTGTTTTTAAACTATTCTGCATCTCTTTTATGCATGGTTTTTATGAATCTGTTATTCCATTAAATTTATTTATTGTGTTCCTTTCTGTTGTCTTGTTATTAAATGTTGATGATGATGTAAAGCACTTTGAATTGCCTCTGTGTCTGAAAATGTGCTATATAAATAAACGTACCTTACCCTACCTTACAACGTGTTTCTGTAAAGCGGCATGTAACCGTTTAATAAACCTATTTTTTTCTTTGCAAGCTCTTGCGGGCCACATACAATGAAGTCTTGAGTTTGAAACCCCTGATCTAGAGTGTCCCTGTCCTCAATCTAACCCAACATGTTTCTCCTTCACAGCTCCATGTGAAGGACAGCAGAGGAGCCATAACAGGAGACTCAGCCGTGGAAACCCACAATGTCATGTCCAGGCTTTACTACAATACCCAGTTAATGCCCTGTCAATCAGACGGAGACTGTTCTGAAGGCCCCAGCACGCTGATTGATGCTTCAATTAACAACCCGCTCTGACCTCCAGAATTGTTCATTTGAAATTGTAATTAAGCAATTAGGGGCAATTAAGAAAACAGAGACTACCGAATGAAAGTCAGAAGACAATTTGAGAGAGTGAGAGAGAAACAGAGGGAGAGCAAGCTGTCCAAATTAAAGCTCTCAGACAGAAAGCAAAGCTGCAGAAACTCCAGGGAACTCTCAACTTGTGCTGAACTTGCAGCGGCCGCAAACAGTTTAGTGTAAAACCTAGAAGGTCAAATGAATGAATTTTGTCAGACAAGTACTTATCTCTTGCATATTAATTAGAGGGGGTTCAGGGGGTGCGGCGAGGGCCGTAAATGCCGGGCTTATCTTTACACGGGAAGGAAAAGGAGCTGATTGAAGCAGGATTACAAGCTCCTGAATAAAAGCTCCTGGCATCAGCAACACCTTCAGAGGAAAAGGAAAACTGCTGCTTGTTCAAGAAAAGAAATGTCAACGTACTCTTTATATAATGCACGCTATCCAACAATATCATAGCTGTGGGAGCAGCGACAAAAGCATTTCATCTGTTGCTAGTGAGCTAATTTAGCTAATGCTAGTTTTACGCGTTGGTTGAAAATCCATCTCTGGCTGACCTTTGATGGATAACAGCTATTTCATTTGAAGGAGAACCCTGTTAAGATGTCATACATGTGCACATGATGACCACACACATGATATCGTGCTATAAGAAAACGGCTAAAGCCTTTTTTATCATCCTTATCGGCTGATGATCGACGTGAAAGACACAAAGAGATCGTCTCTGACCATCTTTCAACTCAATTCGTGTTTATCTGAACTACACACCTGTAGTCTGTGGATGAATCTTTCACAGTTCCACACAATGACTTACAAAACACCTTGCTAAGCACTTTAACCTCACAAGGTGACAACAATACCACGGTCTCTGTGGGAGCTTGTAAGTAAAGTTTGACAGGGTGTAAAGTTCCTCAAAATCCATGACGGCAAAATTGTAACTCAATTGAGTTTTTACGCACATTGTAATCCTCCCAAATAATGTCTTTCTAGCACTCTGTTAGGTTACGAACATTGTTGTAAGTGATCTGCTAGTAAGACGGACATACAAACATTTGCAGCTTATGTTAGGGCAGAAAAACTTAAAAACGAAACCACTATCCAAACTCTTAAATTAGATTTTAGAGTATCAATCTTTTTAAACCCTAATGCACAAACACTTCAACAAGTAGAGACATTCAAAGCTAGACAGCCCTTTTGTTCTTAGTGCGACTGCTAAACTTTGATTGTGCTGAAATTAAGCAAACAGTCAATTACAAGTCACTCATTTTAAGCTGTAGTTAAAACATCTCATTAGCCTTTTGGTGTGACTGATCAATTTCCCTTAAGGAAGGTGCTGGCCAAGAGGAAAGGTGTGAAACTCTCCCACACAAAAAGGATATAGTACAAACCGTCATATCTCTCCTATACGCTGTAAAACTCTTCCCAACATTTCATTTAGTCAGAGGTCACAGGTCGCACGGTCACTGACCCTCTAATGATGTATCAGTGACAGAACATGGCAGATGGCATGACCTGCTTCATGGGCGAGAGTAAATGACACAAAACCTTTCCTCCTTCTGTCTCTCTCGTTGTCTCCCCCCTCTCCCCCCTCTTCCCCCTCTCAGCCTCTCAAATTGATGGCGGTATTTGTCTGTTTATGAACACAGAGGTGACTTGTAATCAGGCTGAACGGGCCTGTTAGTGCCACATCTGGTGAGAAGGCCTGCCAGGAGAACAGGTAAAAAGGAAGGAGAGAGAAAAGGAGTAAAGAGAAGCAAGAGGGGAAGAAAAACTGCTCTGTAAAAATTCAAGATAAGGTCTGTGAACTAAGAGGATAAAATGGCATAGAAATTGCCTGTGAAAAGTGGGAGAGCTTCATCTGTATCTTCCTGTGAAAAGCCGACAATTTAGCTTCCAACGGAGGGAGAATAAAACGAAGGATGATGGAGGGATTGGAACGACGCAGGGATGATGGGGTAAAATTGGCCGTAAATCTCAGAAATGGATCAGAAATGGTTGGCTGACACCAGAGGACAAGGCACATGGAGAGAGGAGAGAGAAGGCACGCACGCGAGGAGAGAGAAGGCACGCACGCACGCACGCACGCACGCACGCACGCACGCACGCACGCACGCACGCACGCACGCACGCACGCACGCACGCACGCACGCACGCACGCACGCACGCACGCACACACACACACACTCCTGCTTCACACAAATACTACAATGCAAATCTGGATGTTGAACAAAGACAGAGAGACAGAAATGGAGGAGAAGAAGGAGGGCGTTAGGGAGGATTTCAATGTGTGAAATTCATCTAGCTGCTCTGACAGGACCTAATACAGGTAGAAAATTAATTTTCTATTATTAAAAAGGTCACAAAGAAGCCAAGGCAACAATGACCTTTTTGTCATCCTTAACAAATTATCCAAAATGGCAGTGTCAAATTGGTGGGGATGTGTCGGCCAGTGATGAATGCTCTGGGTAATCAGCCAATCAAAATGTATTCTTCTCCTGCTTTTGATAAATGAGCTGGAAGAGCAACGCTTTAGGAAGGAGATGGGTCCATTTGTTTCTTCGGCCTCCTTTCATTTCTTTTTTTTTTTACTCCCTTTCCATTTCTCTCTTTTCAAAACAAACACCAGGGTAGCTTGGGAACAGATTATAGCTCCTTGCATCACTGACTCTTTCAGCCGTTCTCCCTGCTGACCAATGTTCAGCTGCAGATGGTAAATGATGGAATTGTATGAAACAGCTTGAGGACGCTCGCCTTCAGATGGATAGAGAGGAGGTTTATGGACAACGTATGAGCATATACTTAGCTGTCATTCACACAATGGCTTTATCTTACATTTCACTTTGTATTTAGTATTTGGAGAATGTGTGCAGGATCACCTTAAAAGCTGCAATAAGCAAGTGTAACTCACCAGGGGCAGACAAACAAACAACTAACCAACAAAACTTTAACTATCAGCTTAACATCTGCTCCAACGGTGAAAATGATAGCAAATTATTGCATATTTCACGACCGTCAGACACAGAGAACATCCCTGCAGAGTCCTCTATATTATCACCGAATGAAGGTAAGCCGAAGTTTCGCTCCACTAAACGCTCCATTAAGTCCTAAACCACCTGGGTCTCTGAGGATGCTGAAAGAAAAAGACTGGTATATAAATATCCTATTTTTACTTTAAACAACTCGTCCCCAGATGTGATACACACAAGAATACAAGTCTGCAATAGAGCAGAGTATTTAAAGGACAAAGCAGGCATTATCAATAACAGATCCCACAAAACATTATGTCTCTCAATACTAAAGTGAAACTCACCACCAAGCACAAAAATGTCTTAGTATATCTTTAAAGAGGAAATATTATATAGTTTTCTAACTTATACTAATGTTCAAAAATCTCTTTATTGTTCTCATACTGCCTGTGCTGCAGCACCTCTTTTCACCCTCTGTCTGAAACCAGAGCCCAGTCTGCTCTGATTGGTTAGCTGGCCGGCTCTGTTGTGATTGGTCAACCGCTTAGAGATGTCCCGCCCCTTAGCCTACAATGTGTTGGAGTGCTAGCCAATAGAGGCTGGAGTGTTACGTAGTGATGTCAATATGTGCAGAGTGTGTAGGAGAGAAACTATGAAGGGAACAGGGATTTTAGCTTTAGCAGACCATTTACATGCACTGAAACCTAAATAACTCACTACAGGAAAGGGAAAACCTCAGAAAGCATAATAAGGCTTCTTTAATCCAAATAGCATCACTCAATCAATTAGACATTTTACAGCGTGACATTTTCATAATTAGCACATTAAATATCGGGTAATAGCCAAAAGGTGTTTAGTAAGGTCACGCCAACCTTTGATCACCAAAATCAAATCAGTGTTTCCTTGATTCTATGTGGATATTTGTGAATACATTTCCCAAAAGGCATTCCTTACATTTAACTTTCACAAGAATGACGGACAACCCCGAAAAAATGAGCAGCGTTGAGGCAAAAAAAGTGCTAAATATTCACCAAATCTAAAACAACTAGCACACATTATTCAATAACATCGAATGCATCATTTATTCCCAATGTGTTTATGCAGACTGCATGATGTAAAGCTTTGATGCCAAACTGTAACTGTACACACTCATATAATAATATAACTGTTCCAAGTGAGTTGGCTGACGGCACTTTAACCCTCCTGTTGTCTTGGGGTCAAATCTGACCGATTTACTACTTTCATCAACAGTGGCGGCGCCAGGGTATGGCTGGGGTACGCTACAGCCATACCAAGAAATGGCTCAGCCCCACCTTAGCCCCACCGTGAAAAATGATGTTGACGTAAGCAAATTAAATGAAATAATAAGCAAAATGCTAAATGTTGAGAACACGGCTTGTGAAAATATACGTGTCGTGTCCACAACACACAAACTGATCCTGCTGTAACAACAAGTGCACGTTACTGATGCAATATAGATTAGACCATTCAGGCTTATGCTAGAAGAGGGGTGCAAGGAATAGTCTAAGTAGTGGGGGAGTTTTATACACTAAAGGTGTGGAAATTCTCTGGTGTTATAATATCAGCGCGGCCCCGGTCAGATCAAAATGCCTCCGAATGCAATTTGAATAGAGTCAGACTTACAGCCAATCAGAGCAACGAAACGTTGGGTCTGCGTCATGCATTACTGATGAGATCAGTCGGAACCGCCATTCAGTATCCCCATTGGATCTTCAACGTGTACTATCATACGTCACGTTCACAGTGATCCCTTTCTATTTACTACAAGACAAATGTACCGTTTTATTTCATACAGCTCCATTTTGATTGAGACAAGGAAATAATCTAAACCTCACGCGTGGCGTTTCACTGTCAAGGGGGGCGATATAGCGTGTATGTATTACATTGCAAATACTGACTTGAGCCCCACCACTGTATGGGTTAGCCCTACCATAGATTACCCAACAAAAATACCCTGGCGTCGCCACTGTTCATCAATCATAACTTTTTGTTTTACATTCGATTGCATCAAGGCTTTATAATATCCTTCACAGTAGACATTTGAACATACAAATAGCTGATCACCACTTTCATTGCATTTTGGATGATTTAGTCAACTCTGTAACACCCATGGTGTTCCCGGTCATAAAGAAAAGGAATTAGTAACCATCCGGATCAGATAAAACATACACACAAACACCCACCCACACCCACCCACCCACCCACCCACCCACACACACACACACACACACACACACACACACACACACACACACACACACACACACACACACACACACACACACACACACACACACACACACACACACACACACACACACACACACACTCTAGATGTGTTCCCCCCCCTTATGTGCCCATCCCCCCACATGGATCACACCTGGCACACGCAATACATGTTCAGTGTCTGTTCTTTGTATATTTACTGCAGTTTCTCATGTATCCCAGCAGTCTGATACAATATTTACAGTTTGAAAGGGTGTTAAATGAAATTTGGTGATGGTTAATGGTTTTTGTGTTAATGTAATAGCAGTTAAAACAGGACCGGTCAAATTTGACCGCGAACACCAAAGTAAGGGGGGGTACACGAAGACAATAGGAGGGTTTTAAGTCAATGATTTTAAAACATAATTTCTCTTAGAGTTTGCATAAACACCGGTGAGTGCAAATGCTCCGCGTTGTGTTGAATTTATATACAAATAAAAGTTTCCAACCATCCATACCAATGCAGCTTAGATTGCTCCTGCAACACGCTTTTATTTAAATGTTATTGTCGAGCAGCTCCAGTTATTGAAGCCAGGTAGTGCCTGAACAGAACAAGGAAGCTATTTTCCGAAGCAGAAAGAGAATGCCGTTGAATTCACAATGATGGACAATCACTTTGGAGTGACGATGTGTCTGTCACCTGAACGCTTGATGGGGTTTCAAACTGAATTGGCTCCTTAATGCAATGGAGGGCAATGTGACTTTGAATGATGATGCCTTATGCACAGAAGTGTGTGTATCTAAAGTAGTAAAGAAGTCGAGGTGATAGACAAATCATCAGCATCAGATTTATGTACAAAATAGGGATGGGAATTTGAAAGCAAATTATATTCGAATATTCGACCCCAAAAAAACGGTTAACCGATTAACCGAAATGTACATGTAGAAAAATTCAACATTTTTTTTTAAATTTTGAAAAATAAATAAATACATGTTCAAATAAGTACAGAAACCAAGTCGAATTTGTCAAATGTATTGAACTGGTGATCACAGTTTGAACAGTTGACAGCTATAGGCCTACAGCTTTCATGCTTAAAACATAACTTGGTTTTTAAATGAAAGAGGGATCATACACGAACAACATAACGGGTTAGGGTAACGTAACCCTATTACA
Organism: Dissostichus eleginoides; assembly: GCA_031216635.1. NCBI lineage: Eukaryota > Metazoa > Chordata > Actinopteri > Perciformes > Nototheniidae > Dissostichus > Dissostichus eleginoides. Next base: position 34,998,564 of record CM062270.1, on the reverse strand, counting down.
ACAGAGATCAACAACCTCTAACAGGGCCTATGCACAGAATGCAGCTATTCAATACTCATTCTGGTTTAAGAATATGAGCATGTCTACCAGGGGAGAGGCTGGTGCGGAGGCGATTCACAATCAGGCCAGCTGTAGAGAAGACCCTCTCAGCTGGAATTTGGGCATAAGATGAGGTTTGAGTCTGCGTGATCTGCGTGTAGGGAGGGGCAGCAGCCATATCATAGACTAGCTAGATCTGATGGATCTGGACATAAACGCGAGTGAAGTATAACCGGACGCGAGAGAGAGATCAGCACCTGCAGCTCTGCCCGCTGTGAGGGACCGGTGAGCGGAGCAAAACACACCTTTAGACCTAACACACTTAGCTATGGCACTGTCGTATACATTGAATTATTCCATTTGATCATATGTTATCAACTTAGGCACCCCTCCCAAAAAAAATTATATTCGAATATTCGACTAATCGTTCCCATCCCTAGTACAAAAGGCCCAAAGGAAATCTGCATAGGTTTTACTTTGGGAAGGAATAAGCCTGAAGATAACTGAAAAATACCAAGACTGAACAGGCTGCATATATTTGTTTTTTAGTATTAACACTCTGAAAAATGAACATATTGAAGCAACTAATGACACACTAAGAAGCTGTTATCAGAGTTATAATAGGAGGCAATCCACCAAATCATGCGAGAGGGTCCATTTTCATTTGGGATGATACATGCACAGCAAATAACATAATTTACCTTCTTTGTTTCGGATGTAAGCAGGATTATTTGTCAACTATACAGTAAACGCCAATAAGAAATAAGGGTTGAATGTATATTTTAAGTCAAGGGGTCATGGTTGGGAGTTTACTCATCATTATATCTAGTAAAGAGTTTAAAGTGTGCATATCAGTAAGAGTTCTTCCCAATTAATGAACTTTTTTGTCTTGTTTTAGCATCAGTTTCAAGAGTGGTCACACACTTCTACACAGTTAACAGCAGGCAACATTCAAATGATAAAAAAGGGCTGCTTTTTGAGAAACATTAGCTAGCTTATGGCTTGCCCCCCAACTACCTGAGTGACTTTCTCTCTGGAAACTATTCTCCACTTTTAATACCTGAGGAAAATGTAATCAAAAAGTGTGAGTTTGTGTCTGTAACCAACACATGCTTAGGTTAATGTTTATGTGTTGTATGGTACCATCCACCCCTCACAATATTTAGCTTTTAGGCACGATTGTAGGGTACCGAAGGAAAAATCAATATGAAAATGGATATTGTATATATCTATAAGAGAACTGTCAATGTTTGTTTGCACTAACCCTAACTGGACCCTAGTAAGAGTTGCAAAAATGTATTGAAATGATTAAGAATTGGTTAAAATATGAAAAAAATAGACATGATATTTAGAAATCAAGTTCATATCTTTCAAAACAGATGTGAAAATAAGTGAATAAAACCTTACTAATGACCCTAAGCTTAGACACGACAGATAATGTGTCCGTAATCTGTTAACTGTATCTTACAAATTATTCATCTTTTTTGTATTTGTGGACTATTGTTGGTTGTGTAACCATATCATTTCTTAAAATGCAAATAAAAAATGAGAGGTACCTCCATTTTCGGCGTCCTCTCAGTCCGCTAGTTATTAAACTCATGGCTATTTATTACAAATATTCAAATCAAAGTTTCCAGCCATCCATACCAATGCAGCTTAGATTGCTCATTGTTGGGAAAACACTGAATGTCCTCTTCCAATCTGAGAGTAACATGCTAACAAAGGTATCCCAACTGTAGCTGAGTACATGACAGGATGTATGATTACCTAGAAGAGCATCAGGACTGTTTTAGGCATATGATAGCTATGTGATTAACATGATGATTCAGCCTCTATGGAGATAGACATATGACAAGCATGATCCTTTCTGACGTGGAGCTAATCTGAACTAAACATTGAATACTGCTTTCTATTCCTCCATCTTGTGACTGTGTAACTCCCTCTCTTGTATATCAGCATGTGAAGGACACTGTTCAGGAACTAGTTGATGCTCTGTATGTGATGACTACTTCCATTCTGGAGAGGATCAGAAATACATGGATCCTGAGATTGAAGCTCAAGCCGGGGACGAGTGATTATTAAAATGTTTAAGTATTCAGAAAAAGTCTGAAATTTGTGATTTGAGAAAGTCTGAATTTTTTGATTTGAGAAAGTCTGAATTTTTTGATTTGAGAAAGTCTGAATTTTGTGATTTGAGAAAGTCTGAATTTTGAGAAAAAGTCAGAATTTTGAGAAAAAGTCAGAATTTTGAGAAAAAGTCAGCATTTTCAGATTTTGAGGAAAAAGCCAACATGTTGAGAAAAAACTCAGTATTTTGTAAATGACAGGATGTATGATTACTTAGAAGAACCGGTATTCCTCCATCTTGTGACTGTGTAACTCCCTCTCTTGTATATCAGCATGTGAAGGACACTGTTCAGGAACTAGTTGATGCTCTGTATGTGATGACTACTTCCATTCTTGAGAGGATCTGAAATACATGGATCCTGAGATTGAAGCTCAAGCCGGTGACGAGTGATATTTTTCTAATAACTATAAAGAGTTAGCAGCTAGTAAATGAGCTAGTTAAATCCAACTGGTGTGCTGTAGCTGCTGGTGATCTTCTGTTAATGGAGTCCTCCAGTGAAGCCCCATTAGACCCTGTGCCCGCTGAGTGAGCAGGGCATGAATAGAGGGCAGCAGCGAGGCCTCCTGGCTGCAGAGCTGGCAGTGGAAGTGGCATTTGGGAGAGCCGGACATGAGTAGTGTGTCTGATGGGATTAACAGGCTGAGGCCAGAGAGACACACAGAAGAGGAGAGGCTGCCCAGGCCTCAAATTAACTCTGCAAGTACACACATCCTTTACTCAAGTAGAAGTACAGATACTAGTGTTTAAAAATACTCTGGTGAAAGTAGAAGTACTGACTAAACTTCTTTACTCAAGTAAAAGTAAAGAAGTATGGGCTTTGAAATGTACTTAAGTAGAAAGTACCCATAACTACCATCTGTTTTAAAGAGTACCTGACCTCCCTTTATATTAATAGAACAATAATGTCATTGTTAGCTAATGAATGTTTCCATGCTGAACAACGGCAACATGACAACGTTTTCATTGGTCCCTCTTCTTTAGAGAAGACCAGGAAATGATGGATACACGGATCGTGTTCAAATCAATAGGCACGCAATGACTCTAACTAATATTGATCACGCCACCAAACACACATTCAAACTAAAGGAACCAGCCTGTTTGGAAAATGTAAGAAGTAGAAAGTACAGGTATTAGGGTTCAACATGTAAGAAGTAGAAAGTACAGGTATTTGTGTTCAACATGTAAGAAGTAGAAAGTACAGGTATTTGTGTTCAACATGTAAGAAGTAGAAAGTACAGGTATTTGTGTTCAAAATGTAAGAAGTAAAAGTAGAAACTCGTCAAAAAATAAGTAGTGGAGTAAAGTAAAGTACAGAAACATGTACTTAAGTTCAGTAACGAAGTATTTGTACTCCACTACTTCCCACTGCTGATTGTAATTAAGTGTGTTTGTGTTTTTGCTCAGGATGTGTGTGTTGGTGTGTGTGAATGACAGGCATGAGTGGATCACCCTGCCATGACAGAGTCTATCGATCATTGTGTCAGCGCCGGGGGAAAAGGTTAATCTGCCCCAGCCCCTTCCTGCATCCCGCTCCTCTCTTATCAGGATTAGAGGAGTGTACAAAAGGGCAGAGTATTCCCAGGACACACACTGACCTTCAGTAATCCCACCAACCTGCCGCTCTGCTTATAATTAACATCAGGAACAAAGAGGAAAATCCCTGGTCTGCTTGTGTAGCGTTCCTCTGACTGAAAACTGGAGGAGGGAAAAAGTTACAGTGGAGTTGCAGACTGAAAGCATGCAGACTTGCTTCAGTAATATGTTTTGAAATGGCCAGGAGAGCCAGGTTGACATTTTAGAGGTGCTGACTAAACCTCTCGCTGCTCCCCGACACACACACACACACACACACACACACACACACACACACACACACACACACACACACACACACACACACACACACACACACACACACACACACACACCACCCACACCCACACACACACACACACACACACATTGGAGGAACATGCTGAACCAAGCAGGCAGGCAGAAACCAGCAGTGGAGGTGTGTTGAGCACAGTGAGGAGGACATGTGTGTGTACATATGATACGATAATACTTTAATGCAGAGGTGGAAAGTAGTGGAGTACAAATACTTCGTTACTGTATTTAAGTACATTTTTCTGGTATCAGTACTTTACTCCACTACTTATTTTTCTGACAACTTTTTACTTTTACTTCTTACATTTTGAACACAAAGACCTGTACTTTCTACTTCTTACATCTTCCAAACAGGCTGGTTCCTTTAGTTTGAATGTGTGTTTGGTGGCGTGATCATTATTATTTAGAGTCATTGCGTGCCTATTGATTTGAACACGATCCGTGTATCCATCATTTCCTGGTCTTCTCTAAAGAAGAGGGACCAATGAAAACGTTGTCATGTTGCCGTTGTTCAGCATGGAAACATTCATTAGCTAACAATGACATTATTGTTCTCTTAATATAAAGGGAGGTCAGGTACTCTTTAAAACAGCTGGTAGTCATGGGTACTTTTTACTTAAGTACATTTCAAAGCCCATACTTCTTTGCTTGAGTAAAGAAGTATGGGCTTTGAAATGTACTTCTACTTTTACCAGAGTATTTTTAAACACGAGTATCTGTACTTCTACTTGAGTAAAGGATGTGTGTACTTTTGCCATCTCTGCATTTAACATAACAGCACGATCACGGAGAGAAAACCTGCTCAAAGAGCCTTCAGCATTTGATCTGGGATTCAGCTCTGTATTTATTGTGAGGATTGACTGGAGCACAAAGGATGCTTCAGTATTGGGTCCCAGATGATGTTGTTGGACAGCCTCCCGAGGTTATTATGGTATGCTGAGTCAGAAAGTCTCTGACAGGGTGACCAACAATCTATGAGCAGATTTTTAACAGGTGGAGCAGTTTTGATTTTAAAGCTGTTGACAACATGTACATCTGTGTGTGTGTGTGTGTGTGTGTGTGCTCTCACTCACCGGGTCTTGGTTCATCTGAACTATGAGTTGTTTGACAGCGTGCAGCGTGGGGTGGGCCCATGGAGAGGGATCCTGCCAGTGGCGATTCAGGTCAAAACCCATCAGAGAACACCTGCGCACACACACACACACACACACACACACACACACACACACACACACACACACACACACACCACACACACACACACACCACACACACACACACACACACACACACACACGCTATTACACAGTATTTGAGGCACCCTGCAGAGCTTCGGTCCACTAACAGCGCTGTGGAGCAATGTTTCTAAGAGTGGGTTTTGTTCATATCTCGGGCCAATAGTTTGGGATTGTAGGCCAATAAATGCAGCGATGCACCAATAAATCAGAATCAAGTTTATTTCCCGGTACGTTTACACATACAAGGAATTAGCTTTGGTATCTGGTGGTGCGAACATAGACAATCTAAAAACCAAGTTGCAAAGTAGGTTAAAAAAAGTGATATACTGTATAAGGATCAAAAATAAGTATTTTTAAAGAAACAATTTAGCATTCAAAAAGGATGCTAAAGACAAGTATTTACACCAAATGTAAATGTAACTATACAAATGCTAAAAAACTAAAACACTTAGGACAATGAGTATATGGAAAACTACAGTGTATTATATTTTAAAGTGGAGAAAAATGCAACATAAAATAAGCCTGCTTACAAACAAAGAAGCATGAACATATCCCTGGGTCCTAAATAACTCCTTCACTACTACCTATATACTGTTTACTAGAGTAGTGATGAATCAAAATGACTGACTAATGAATTAAAGCCATCCCTGAACACTGACTGAGTAAAGAGTCACACAAAGGCAATGTGCATCTTTAAAGGGGGACACATTGCAATTGTAAGCAGAAAGCATGCATGGGCACTACTTTTTGGTTGCTATGTTGGATTTTATAAAGGCACTTTATAGCAAATAAATGTCCCAGTCAGAATCCAGACATTCAAATAAAATGGCAGAAGCTATATTGTGAACTTCATATTAAATAGAGAGGGATTTATAAGGAAGGAAATGCATTCAACAACATTTATGAGGCAAGAAAGATGCAAGCAAGGCAGTTGTATTGAGAAACCGAACATTTTAACATTTTGTTTGCCAACAAAAAGACTTCCGAAATTTAAAGAGGCCATTTGTTGCTTTTGGGGGGTTTCCCATTCCTGTAGTGTGTCATAGAGGTTTTTGTTTACTTCTGAAACATAATGACATCACTATGTAACACTCGCACAAACACATTGTACGTGATAGGCTAAGGGGCGGGACATCTCTACGCGATTGAACAATCACAACAGATCCGGCCAGCTAACCAATCAGAGCACACTGGGCTCTGGTTTCAGACAGAGGGTGAAAAGAGGTGGTGCAGCACAGGAAGTATGAGAACAATAAAGAGCTTTTTGAACATTAAGCATGGAGACATGTCACAGTAGAGACACTACATACTGATATACACCTGAACATCAGCAGGAGAGGACTCTTTAAAGTAGAGACACTACACACTGATATACACCTGAACATCAGCAGGAGAGGACTCTTTAAAGTA
>CM062270.1:34964362-34986862 GCA_031216635.1 Dissostichus eleginoides | reverse complement strand
CTGTTTTAAATTGAAGTTGTCTGAGGTCCTTACCACCAGCTGCTCTTGCAGTAATAAGTAGTACCTTTATTACTGTCCTAATGTGCACAATGTAGTGACTGCTTTTCGTCTTTTGTTTACTTAGTTGTGTTCTCTGTATTTTATATGTTTGTGTAATCAGGGCCGTCCCTCCCTACAGGCCGATCATGCAGACTGCGTGGGGCCTCACCTTGCGGAGGGGGCCTCATCTTGCGGAGGGTGCCTCAACTGCCGAAAATGCGGCGCACCTAAGCGCTTATGCGGCGCAGTTAGTGTGGCACGGCACGGTTTTGCCGCTGCAAGGCTCCACTAGCACCCCCCCCGTCCCCGTCCCCGTCCCCCGTCGACGCTCGCGAAACAGAGGGCCTCATCATATAACTTTGCGTGGGGCCTCATGTTGGCCAGGGACGGCCCTGTGTGTCATTATGTGTAACGTTGCTGCCTTCTTGGCAGGTCAGCATTGTAAATGAGATTTTATCTCAATGCTTTTATCTGGTTAAATAAAGGTTAAAAAAATAAATAATATATATATATATACATTGTTTATCACTTGCATATCCCAACAATACGAGAAAGCAAACTGCTAATTTGCTGATTTATCCTTTGAATCTGGAGAAAGGTCTCAGTATTTGCTGTAAAGTACAGGCTTTGTCAGTTAAGCAGGTAATAAATGCTATACTAAAATTATGAACAATTAAAAGCTATTTATTGTTGTGTTCCCCTTTGCATCATGACTTGAGTATTAATTGTATTTGATGGAGATTTAAAAAAGATAGATTATTGATGATTATCTTTAGTTTGAAAGACCCTGAAAGATGGGCATGACTCACATTATTTAGTCTCTTTATAATAAATCGCATAGAAAAGTCTTCAAAGCACTGAAAATATATCAAAACTATGTTTTTTATTTCTTCTTACTGTACAATATTTAATTTGACATTCTGTTCTTATATATCATATTCTATTTACGTGTATATAGACTTCTTGCACTATTTTGTACTTGTATTTTTGTATTTTATTATATATGTTGCATTGTTGGAGGAGCTCGGGTCATACGATCTTTTGAATGCCATTTCCACATAGCTTACGTGCATGTGACATTAAAACCTTTGCATCTTGAAGAATAGTTCACTGACTCTAAATACTGTGAATACAAATACACCCAGAACCCATATCATGAACTCTGACACGTGTTAGTGTGCAGGACTGAACCACACATGGAGCTGCATCTGAATCAGAGACACATTCAAACTTTACCTTGACAGATGAAGGAGGCAGGAGACTCTCCGGGGTGAACTCGAGCCGTGAGGAAGACGAGCTTCTTCACCTTCGGACTCAGGTGGTCTGCAGGGGGGAGAGAGAGGGAGGGGGGGAGGAGAGAGAGGGAGAGGAAGGACAGGAGGAGAGAGAGAGGAAGGGAGGAAAGGAGGAGAGAGAGGAAGGAAAGGAGGAGAGAGAGGGAGAGGAAGGAGGAGAGAGAGGAGAGGAAGGAAAGGAGGGAGAGAGAGGAGAGGAAGGAAAGGAGAAGAGAGAGGGAGAGGAAGGAAAGGAGGAGAGAGAGGGAGAGGAAGGAAAGGAGGAGAGAGAGGAGAGGAAGGAAAGGAGGGAGAGAGAGGAGAGGAAGGAAAGGAGGAGAGAGAGGGAGAGGAAGGAAAGGAGGAGAGAGAGGGAGGAAGGAAAGGAGGAGTGAGAGAGGGAGAGGAAGGAAAGGAGGAGAGAGAGGGAGAGGAAGGAAAGGAGGAGAGAGGGGAAGGAAGGAAAGGAGGAGAGAGAGGAGAGGAAGGAAAGGAGGGAGAGAGAGGAGAGGAAGGAAAGGAGAGAGAGGGAGAGGAAGGAAAGGAGGAGAGAGAGGGAGGAAGGAAAGGAGGAGTGAGAGAGGGAGAGAAAGGAAAGGAGGAGAGAGAGGGAAAGGAAGGAAAGGAGGAGAGAGAGGGAGGAAGGAAAGGAGGAGAGAGAGGGAGAGGAAGGAAAGGAGTCAGACTTTAGTTCCACCTGGAGTAAATCCACAAGCTACCCTGCAGTATACAAAGTCATTCAAACTAGCTGCACCTTTACCAGCTTTGAGAACACTTTAATGATCAATCATTATAAAACATATCATATATATTATTCTGAAATGGACCAATCTGCACAATGACTACTTTTACTGTTGCTACTTTCACTATATTTTGATGAGAATACTTTTCTACTTTTACTTGAGGAACATTTTGAATGCAGTACTTTTACTGTAACAGAGTATTCCTACACTCTGGTACTTCTACTTTTACTCAAGTACAAGATCTGAGTACTTCTACTTTTACTCAAGTACAAGATCTGAGTACTTCTACTTTTACTCAAGTACAAGATCTGAGTACTTCTCCCACCTCTGAGTAGAAGTAAAAAAAAGCATAACATGTAATAAAAAGTCTTTAAGTATGTTACCTGAATAAATGTACTTTGTTACAATCCACCACTGATTAAAATACCATTATCTTTCATTGGTACTGAAGCAGCCGGTCCAATGTGTGAGTCTGGGTCAAAACACACAGAGACTGGCCGTCCATTTCCAGCCAGACACACATGAATGAAACATCAAACCAACACAGAACACACAATATTCAACGAGGCGAGGTGAATTATACATCTAGAGAGAAAGAGCAGCAACAGGTGGAGGTGTGCTTTGATTTAAACCTTCAGACTTTCTCACACACTGTTGGACGGATTAGTTGGACCTTGGAGACTTTTTGGGAGCATTTTACAGCCACTTTACTGGTTCGTTTTTGCAGAAGTAAAAGGGACATTAGCCCTTCAACTCTCGTCAAACCTTGAGATGTTAATGAAGAACATTTCTATAACAAAGTGAGAGGTTCTCCCCTCAAAACAGATCAGATCATAGACCTTTTCGTGCATCCTTGGGATATGAATAACTACATCTGAATCTCTTAATTACACACAATGATCTCAAGTGTTTCAACATGTTATTCACCTGTGAGATGATTGAGAGTAACTTCCAATGATGGTGTGAAAATGCTCTTTTCTAAAAGTCAAATGAACCACCAATTTGAAAAGGTTATGTTAATATCTTTTACAACTGTAGGTATTTCAACATTCTTGCTCACATTTTCTCAAATATACAATAAAAAGAGACAATAAAACAATAAAACAGCTGAAATTCACGGAGGTCAACATGTCCGGTGTTTCTCCTCTAATCTGCTGCTGCTAATGAATGAAAGTGATTGCGTGCCTCATCGCTATACACAAACTTAATATCTTATCGATTCCTCCGCCTGCTACTGCTGAGCAGAGAAAATGCTAATTAGCAACAGGCTATGCACCTTTCCTCACCCTTTAATTCCAATTTAGCCTCATAGCAGTGTGTGTGTGTCTGTTTGAGTGTATATGGCTCGTAAACAAAACCCCGAAAAAATAGCGTTGTTCCATTTAAGTACTCTCCCTCTGATTTTATTTCGTTTTTCTCTCCCTCTGCCCTTCACAGAGACAAATGGGTTTGCCATTCAGGAGTCTCCGTGGAGCGGGGCGGCGTTTGTTGTAAATGTGAGTGCTTCGGTTTGGCCGAACGCTGGGTGCTCGCTGGCTGTGAAATTCTATCACTTAGAAAGTCTGCTTTGGCCTCGACCCCAGGCTCCTGACACACACACACACACACACACACACACACACACACACACACACACACACACACACACACACACACACACACACACACACACACACACACACACACACACACACACACACAAGAATGTGAGCGGTGGCTGGCTACTAGGTACTATTTACTGTGTGATTCACACCGTTAGTTACGTGCAGCCTCCCCTATTTAGTTAAAGGTCACCTATTATGCAAAATCCACTTGTTCATGTCTTTTCTACATCAACATGTGTCCCCTCTTCTTCATGTCTCTTCTACATCAACATGTGTCCCCTCTTCTTCATGTCTCTTCTACATCAACATGTGTCCCCTCTTCTCCATGTCTCTTCTACATCAACATGTGTCCCCTCTTCTCCATGTCTCTTCTACATCAACATGTGTCCCCTCTTCTTCATGTCTCTTCTACATCAACATGTGTCCCCTCTTCTTCGTGTCTCTTCTACATCAACATGTGTCCCCTCTTCTTCATGTCTCTTCTACATCAACATGTGTCCCCTCTGTGTAAAGAGACTCTGAAAGTTTCAGGAACAAAATTCTCTCTCTTTTTGTCCTGATCCATTTCTATAAAAACCTGTCTGAAAATGAGCTGATCAGATTTTGGCCACTTTATGAGGTCATAATGATTTTTTGGCTTGTGTAACCATTAGCCAATCACCAACCAAGGTAACCCCCCCCCCCCACCTTATCACCTGAATCTCCTCCTAGAGCACCATTGGGCGCTTTCACACCAAGTACTTTTCCCCGGAACTTTTATTTCCTGGAATTATCTAGTAAATTGCGTTCACACCGGAATAAGTCCCTGAGGGAGCCGCTGACGTCACGTCTTCTTCTTCTTCTTTGGGTTTACTGGCAGGCCGCAAACCACTTCACGGCGTATACTGCCACCCGAAGTCCCCGGCCGGAAGTCCCCGGAGTTGGGGACTGGCTTCAGTAGAAGTTTGAAGCCTTCCGAGTAAATAGCCAGAAGCGCCGACACCTCCTAATCACTCCACCGCTCCCATGTTTTCTTTTGTGTTGCCATAAGTTAGTCTCTCTCCGTTGGTGCGCTGGGCTAATGCTAATGCTAATAATGCTAACGCGAGCAAATAAAATGGCGGCTTCACAAAAACTTTTCAGACTTTTACGGGGCGTGGTTTGCAATTCGCCCAGCCAATCAGAAATTGGAACCTTTTTCTCCCCAGGATAGTACCTCTCTAGCAGGGACTGAAAAGGGGTGAAAAGGTTCGCAAAAAAAAGTTCTAGTTCCAGATCTTTTTGGTGTGAACACAAAATCCCAGGAACTATCGGAACTATTCCTGGGAAGAGTACTCCGGTGTGAACGCGCCTATTGTGTTCTTTTTAATCAAATCGCTCTCAGAGGGGCGTGGGGAGGGCTCCTTATTTTCATCTCAAGTAACAGACAGAGAATCAGCACTTTTGAAACAGGGCTGAAACAGAGGGGATTATGGGATGCTGCAATGATCTGTTTGGTATTTGGAGCCAAACCCTTCAGAGACATGTTTTGTATATATCTGAGACCTATAATATATTGATGAAAAACAGTATAATAGGGAACCTTTAAAGCACATGATTAAATACAACAGATTATACACACACACACACACACACACACACACACACACACACACACACACACACACACACACACACACACACACACACACACACACACACACTGTACAGTACAAAGCTGCCGACAGCAACACCAAGAATCCGGAAAGTTGTGAGCCAAAGAGAGTCAGCTGCCTAGGTCCCGACTGTCGGGGAATTCAACCGTCGTGGCCACGCTACATTTAGTCTCAGTGCTACTGTGCCCTCGCTGCTTCATCAAAACAATCTCTTACAGCAGCCTCCTAGAGCTCACAATGGATCCACTGTGTGTGTGTGTGTGTGTGTGTGTGTGTGTGTGTGTGTGTGTGTGTGTGACTGCCTCCTCAGGGCTCTCACAAAATGCTCCCCTAGTATTGGTTGTGGTTATGTGTCTGTGTCGCTGCATCCCTCTGTATCTGACTGTGCCCAGCCAAGCATTGTAGCACAAAATTAAGTTCCCACTATTCCATAGGCACCGCGACGCCTACAGGGAACCAGCCCCATACCAAGAGCTATACCTCGGCTGTATGTGGAGGGAAATAACATGTTTAGAGATGGATAACATACAGTATAACAACGTGAAGGTGAGGGTCAGCGCTGCAGCAGCACATCCTGACCTCAAGGTGTCAGTAGAGATCAGCAGGCGTGGACTGAAGATGTATAGAAAGAAAGAGAGAGAAGGAAAGAGATTTGACTTAAAGGGAGTTTTTGGAAGGAAACAAACATGATCTACTTTCTGTAACGTGCAATTACGTTACTACCACTACAGTTTTTGTACTACTAAATACTGTTAATATTTACATTAACTATTCGACAAACTATGTTTCAAGTAGTTATCGAATTGCTCTTTTTACTGCAAAGTCCTATCTTATCTTATCTTAACAAATTTTCTATCTTTTTGGGTTTTTTAAATGGTAGTAGGAGGGAAAAACAACCCAGAAGTTTGGTTCATAGTTTGAATATCAGCCCCCCTGCGGAGCTGAATGTCAGACCAACATCACTGCCATTTCATTTACGAGTTTTAATTAAATTCAACATCTTTAGTAGTTCTGAAACGCGCCACATTCTCCAATTCCTGGATTTGGTTTGCATGTGTGTACACAAGGGGCTGCAACTAATGATTATTTTAATTATTGATTGTATTTTTTGATTAGCAGATTCATTATTTAGTGAAGGAAATGATCGAGAAACGGACAAATATGCACAGCAACATTTCCCAGAAACCACCGTGAGTTCAACTAACACTCTCAAATATTTAATTTGCATTAATATAGAAAAGCAAAAGGGGTCAATGCGGACATTGGAGGAGCTGCAATCAGGAAATATTTCACACTTTGTGCTTGATTAATAACTTAAGGATTACGAAATCATTTTCTGTCCAGCGACTAATCAGCTAACTGTTATAGCGCCGGTGTGCGTACATTAATTATAGCTCAGAAAAACACCCCCCTGCTGTGAGTATTAGTTGTTGCAAATCAAAGAATTAGTATATATTAACTTTCTTGATAAATACATCTAAGTATAGCGTTCACTCTGAAACATGTGGACATTAAACTGTGCTGTGGTAACATTCGATTAAAAACTTAATTAGGATTTGAATAGAAAAGATTCAATAACCACTGAAATCATAGGCTGATTAAAGCCACTACTATCACTTAAATACAATGTATGTTTTTCTTCTCATCCTTTATTGGTCCATGTTACTGTAGTACAGCAGCCATGTGTTGTATAAAAGATGTACTGTGAGTATCTTACATTTAAATGTAATCTGTCCAAAATTTGTGACAATTTTAAGACTGGTACTAAACTTTAAAGTTATTTTATTGGACACTAATACTATCTTATCTTTTATTTTAAACCAAATATGTAATATATAAAAAAGGAACCCTTTTATGCTAACTTTTCAGATTCATATATTTGTATGTAGTGTCTCTACTTTAAAGAGTCCTCTCCTGCTGATGTTCAGGTGTATATCAGTATGTAGTGTCTCTACTTTAAAGAGTCCTCTCCTGCTGATGTCAGGTGTATTTCAGTATGTAGTGTCTCTACTTTAAAGAGTCCTCTCCTGCTGATGTTCAGGTGTATATCAGTATGTAGTGTCTCTACTTTAAAGAGTCCTCTCCTGCTGATGTTCAGGTGTATATCAGTATGTAGTGTCTCTACTTTAAAGAGTCCTCTCCTGCTGATGTTCAGGTGTATATCAGTATGTAGTGTCTCTACTTTAAAGAGTCCTCTCCTGCTGATGTTCAGATGTATATCAGTATGGGAAAACCCCCCAAAACATATTAGGGCCCCTACACTTTAGGGAGGGAACATACTGTATAATGGCTGTTTTATTCTACCTTTAAAGGCATCTTAACACTTTTTGTGACCTTAATTATTCACTGCTTCCGTGCTAATGTGACAACAAGTCTCCAAATGAGGAACCTCTTTAACCCTCACATCATCTGACTCCTGTCATCTTATAGGCTTCTTAGTGAACATAACCACTACTACAGCAACTAAAAACGATATAAAAGTATACAAATGATGATCAGGAAAGTGAGGAAAGGCTACAGTAAGAGGGTAGGGGCCAGAAGAGAGAGGGGGAAGTGACAAAGAGTGAGTGAAAGCAAATTTATGCCCACACGTCCAAATCAAAGTGCCCGCTCAGCATATTTCTCACCTGCCAAAGTCACGCTCTGCACTGAACGGCACATTACGGTCATTCTCTCACATCTCCCAGAGAAACAAAATTAAAGGATGTCAAACTACGATGAGCTCTGATAAATATGTAAATGAGGGAGGGAGGAAGTGTGAGAAACAACATAAATCTAAATGGCTTCTGAAGGTCAGGCCTGATTGTGCCGGTCAGCTCTTCCTTCCTGGGAACTCTGGGTTCAAAATCTCATAAGTTGTGACGTGATGTAATTAACTGAGCTCGTCTTCATCTCTCTTCTTCGGCAGGTACAAAGGAACAGCCCTGTCAAGACCTTCCAGAAGCATCATGGCATATATTTGAATACAATTACCTTCCTTATAAGTGGATTTCAAGGAGTTAGAGGCTTACCTTTTTTTTTTTTAAATATCATCAGTGTCTGAACTTTGTGACATGAAAAGGCTGAGGGACGATTTAAGACTGGCACTTAACTTTATGGATACAGTTATTTTATTGGACGTAAAATAGCATGTAACTTTTTATCAGCGGTGGATGGATACCTAAATCTTTTACTGCAATGAAGAAGAAGAAGAAGAAGAAGAAGAAGATATACTTTATTCATCCCTTACAGGGACATTTCTTTCCCCACTCTGTTGTGTTTACACACATTACACACACAGGGGAGGATATACATGCACACACACAACCACATGCAGATAGGAGAGGTGGCAGAGCAGAGAGGCTGCCAGCTACCCGGCGCCAAGGGAGCAGTTTTTGAGGTTAGGTGCCTTGCTCAAGGGAACTTCGGCAGTGGCCTTGGAGGTGAACTGGCACCTCTCCAGCTACCAGCTCACTCCATATTATGTGTTGTGGTCCGATCGGGACGTGAACCAGCGACCCTTCGGTTCCAAGACCAAGTCCCTACAGACTGAGCCACTGCCGCCTAAAGTAGTAATACATGGTATAGAAATAGGTAATAGTCCTGCTTTCCAAATGTAAGTATTAGCATCAAAATATACTCCAAGCTCGAAAAGTACACATTCAGCAAAATTGCCAATTTCACATCATTTTGATTGTTGTTCTCTTCAATATTACAACAGGTAAATGAGGAGCTTTTTTGTAATATACTGCAGGGTAGGGATCAATTAAAGAGACTCTCTTATTCCTTTTGTGGTTTCCCTTTCCTGAAGTGTGTTATATATACGTTTTAGTGCATGTAAATGGTCTGCAGAGGCTAAAATCCCAAAGTTCCCACCATAGGGAGTTCCTGAAACTCCTCCATTAGACTCCTTTGTTTACTTGTAACTATCATTAAGCAACACTCACACTTCTATTGGCTAAACCTCCAACACATTGTACGTGATAGGCTAAGGGGCGGGACATCTCTAAGCGTTTGACCAATCACAACAGAGCCGGCCAGCTAACCAATCAGAGCAGACTGGGCTCTGGTTTCAGACAGAGGGTGAAAAGAGGTGCTGCAGCACAGGCAGTATGAGAAAAATAAAGAGCTTTTTGAACATTAAAGCACAGAGACATGTCACAGTAGAGACACTACATACTGATATACACCTGAACATCAGCAGGAGAGGACTCTTTAAAGTAGAGACACTACATACTGATATACACCTGAACATCAGCAGGAGAGGACTCTTTAAAGTAGAGACACTACATACTGATATACACCTGAACATCAGCAGGAGAGGACTCTTTAAAGTAGAGAGACACTACATACTGATATACACCTGAACATCAGCAGGAGAGGACTCTTTAAAGTAGAGACACTACATACTGATATACACCTGAACATCAGCAGGAGAGGACTCTTTAAAGTAGAGACACTACATACTGATATACACCTGAACATCAGCAGGAGAGGACTCTTTAAAGTAGAGACACTACATACTGATATGAATGTATATTTGGTATATTTAAAATACAAGATAAGATGGTTTCAGACAGAGGGTGAAAAGAGGTGCTGCAGTACAGGCAGTATTGAATATTTAAACTCCCTGTCACACTATAAACTGATCTCGCCTCTTTTAAATGTTAAACATTATAATCTTTCTTTCACTCCCTTCTTTTCTTTTTTTATTAATCTTTACATGTATTGCAAAAGTTTAAAACAAGTACAGAAAACGAACTTAAAATGTCCTTTATGTCCACACACTGTTTCTCTAGTGAGGGACATTTTACTCCAGTATTCTGCAACCACCAGTAATACAATAAAAAACAATGTCACACCGGCCACAGCTTTATAACACATTATACGGCAGGTCTCAACCCAAGGCCTCCTCTGAGTCCTGCCTCCTCTCTTTCTGCTCCACGGGTTTTACACTGTAATAAATTAGCCTCACTTTGGCAAAATGGCAACAAGACACGCTCACTGCGTCAAACAGGGGGACGGGCGTGAGCCGTAAATTGTCACTGGCGTTGAATTTATACAGAGCCTTGGGACGAGACGCGGCACCGTGTACTGTCCAGCTGAGTGAACCCCAACAAGCATCAAAGCTCTGCTCCTCTTCACACACACACACACACACACACACACACACACACACACACACACACACACACACACACACACACACACACACACACACACACACACACACACACACACACACACACACCTACACACACACACACACACACACACACACACACACACACACACACACACACACACTGACACCACCCTCCACCACCTCAAGGACACACACAGAGAGAGAGAGGGGGAGCAGAGATGGCAAAAGTACACACATCCTTTACTCAAGTAGAAGTACACATACTGGTGTTTAAAAATACTCTGGTAAAAGTAGAAGTACTGACTAAACTTCTTTACTCAAGTAAAAGTAAAGAAGTATGGGCTTTGAAATGTACTTCAGTAAAAAGTACCCATAACTACCATCTGTTTTAAAGAGTACCTGACCTCCCTTTATATTAATAGAACAATAATGTCATTGTTAGCTAATGAATGTTTCCATGCTGAACAACGGCAACATGACAACGTTTTAATTGGTCCCTGTTCTTTAGAGAAGACCAGGAAATGATGGATACACGGATCGTGTTCAAATCAATAGGCCGCAATGACTCTAAATAATAATGATCACGCCACCAAACACACATTCAAACTAAAGGAACCAGCCTGTTTGGAAAATGTAAGAAGTAGAAAGTACAGGTATTTGTGTTCAACATGTAAGAAATAGAAAGTACAGGTATTTGGGTTCAACATGTAAGAAGTCAAAGTAAAAAGTGGGCAGAAAAATAAGTCGTGGAGTAAAGTACTGATACCAGAAACATGTACTTAAGTAAAGTAACAAAGTATTTGTACTCCACTACTTCCCACCTCTGAGGGGGAGGAAGTAGAGAAGAAGAAGAAGAAGAGGAGAGACTGAGAGAGATGGGAATATGTGCTCTAAAGCTCTAAAGTGATCAGAGTTTTTTGATGCTGCTGTTTTCTGCGCATGTGTGTGTGTGCATGTGAGTGTGTGTGCCTGTGTGTGTGTATGTATGTGCGTGTGTGTGTGTGTGTGCGTGTGCGTGTGTGGGCGTGTGTGCGTGTGTGTGGGTGTGTGTGTGTGTGTGCGTGCGTGTGCGTGTGTGGGCGTGTGTGTGCATGTGTATGTGCGTGCGAATGTGTGTGCCTGTGTGTGTGTGTGTATATGTGTATGTGTGTGTGTTTGTCTGTGTGAGTGTGTGTGTTTGTCTGTGTGAGTGTGTGCGTGTGTGTTTGTCTGTGTGAGTGTGTGTGTGTTTGTGTGTCTGTGTGAGTGTGTGTGTGTGTGTGTTTGTCTGTGTGTGTGTGTGCTCGTGTGTTTGTCTGTGTGAGTGTGTGTGTGTCTCAGATTTATTTAGCCCTTCTTATTGTGAGGAGGCAGGGACACAACCAAGGCCTCCTCACACATTCATAAAGCATCTCTCTGTCACTTCACACAACACACAGCTAAACTGAGTGAGGGGAGAAAGGGGGAGGAGGGGGAGAGAGAGAGATGCTGTAAGGGAGACGAATGGAGACCCTGCATAAACAGCGCTAATCGTCATGAAATGGGGCCGCGGTGTTTCCTCTGAACTGAGGAAGAAAGAGAGGAGGATGTTTACAGGTGGATGGACGGAGACTCGGGGGAGGATTGATGCAAAGACAGGGGAGAGAGGGGGAGACAGAGGGGGAGACAGAGGGGGAGACAGAGAGGAAAGAGAGAACAAAGAAGCAGGAAATAAGCAACACATATTGAGCTCCTTTAAAATCTTGTGTTTATTTGTATTCTTTTATTTCTTTATTCTTGATCTATTCTCTTCTATGGTTCTCACTACGAACACTACACTCAACTGTTATATCACTGTTATCACTGTTCAATTAAAAAAGAATAAATGCAATGTTTTACTGGACTGAAAAGATGGTAGGGGAATGCCAAATACTGCTACGTATTAAAGACTAAAAGGTACTGAACATCAGTCAAACCTGTCTATAAGATATCCACTATTTGTTAGTCAGTTATTGTTTATCTTTGTTTAAAACTATGTCAACTCCACCTAGTAGAATTTGAATAATACAGATCCAATATTCCAGTTACATGCACCCTGTTAGTGTAGCAGTATGTGGTAGTAAAGTTAGTCCATTACTGTTGTGTCCCGTCATGTTTTTGTTCAGTAATTTTTTGTCTTGTCTCCCACTTCCTGTTTTATTTTGGTACTCACCTGTTGTGTTTCATTCCAGGTCCCTTGACTCCCTACCCTTGTGTGTGTCTCCCGCTCTCATCAGCGTCAGCCCCGCCCCGGATTGTTTCCACCTGTGCCCAGTTACCTCTTGTTTAAATTCCCCAGTCTCCCCTTGTCTTGTGTCGGTTCCTCCTGTCTCCATGCCAGTAGTCAGCGTACCAGCGACTAAGTATTATGACTCAAGCCTAATTTATGCTCCAGAAGTCTCTAGTAAGTTTTGTTCCTCACCTTGTGAGCGATTTTCACCTCGTCAAGAGGGTCGATCCTTATTTTGTACATCCTTTTTGGAATAAAGTACCTTTTTGCATACTACACCTTTGTCTCTCGGGTCGTGCATTTGAGTTCAGTTCCTTGTGATTCCAAGTTCGTGACAATTACAACATATGGAAAACATTTTTATTAAAACTACTATCAGAAGATTTTTCTTTGCTGTGTACCAAAGGTAAAAAGAAAGTAATTTTCTCTTAATAAATAATAATAATAATAATACACGTTATTTATATAGCGCTTTTCCTGGTGCTCAAAGTGCTTAAAAAATAAATAAATAAAGTTTTAGGTTACTTTGTGTGGTCTAAGCTACTCAAACAACAAGCAACAGCCATGGTGACTAGTGATGGAGATAGAACATGTGCACCTGTTGTTAAAGCCACATTTAAAACCACAGTACTGTATTTCAAAACAGTCCAAAAAAGTCCAGTAAATAGCAAAGCTTTGTAACACTTCTCCAAGTGTCAG
The DNA here is from genome assembly GCA_031216635.1 of Dissostichus eleginoides. Classification (NCBI taxonomy): domain Eukaryota; kingdom Metazoa; phylum Chordata; class Actinopteri; order Perciformes; family Nototheniidae; genus Dissostichus; species Dissostichus eleginoides. The sequence goes on along the minus strand of CM062270.1, from coordinate 34,973,517 downwards.
TTAGATGATAATGTGACAGAGAAAAAACAATGTTTATAATAATCCTCCACCTATATTGATCCATTTAACCTGGACAGACGTTACCTTTTTCATTACATATCAGTTATTAGACTTCAGTACACTCTTTGTACAACCTGCTCTTGCAATGTGTTTGTATGTGCCCTTGAATATTAACTATAGTCATGCCAATAAAACAACATTGAATTGGACAGACGGACAGAAGAAAACCAGACAAGTGGGGGCAAGACACAAAGAGGAAATAGAGACCAACAGGTAGACATCACTCTGAGGTATCTGTCGGGTTGAGTCACCTCTACATCTCCATCCCATCATCTACTAGTCTGTACATCTCCTCACCCTCCTCCCTCATTCACTTCCTCCCTGTCTCCTCAGCCATCGTAGCCATACAGAATGTGTGTGTAGCTGAAGAGAGCAATCAAAAGCAGCGATGTGGTGGTCAGAGGTGTGTGTGTGTGTCTGTGTGTGTGTGTGAGAGAAAAAGACAGCGGGCCTGGTGAGGGGATTACAATGGCCGTGTCGAGACACTCAGATTGGCATCACATCCAGACAGAAGGGGGGTGAAGGTACAGAGAGAAAAGAAAATTGGGAGAGTCATAAAGGGGATGAAGGGTAGAGAGAGAGAGAGAGAGAGAGAGAGAAAAAAGAGGAGACACGGAGAGAAGGACGGCAGCAGAGGAAACCCTTGAGATGACAGCATGTAAATACGGGCGTCTAAAGTGGAGATGAAGAGGCGGCAGGATAAAAAGCTCTGAGCGCTGTGTGATTATGGATCAATTTGCCGCAATCAAGCCCCCTTATGGCTGGTCCCTGTGAAATGGAGAGATTTCTGCTCCTCAAGGGCAGCCGTGATGGCAGTGGAGGTCACAGACAGAAAGAGAAGAGAGAGAGAGAGAGAGAGAGAGAGAGAGAGCGAGAGAGAGAGAGAGAGAGAGAGAGGGAGCGAGACAGAGAGAGAGAGAGAGAGAGAGAGAGAGAGAGAGAGAGAGAGACGCTGCAGGAGGGAGAGGAGCAGGAGGAAGGAGACGATATGTCTTGTGTTAATGCCGAATACTCCTTTTGTTGTTGTTGACTAAAAGCAATAAAGACTAAAAGGTACTGAACATTAGTCAAACCTTCCTATTAGATATCCATTTGTTAATCACTTACGATATGTCCTCAATAATAGAGGTGTTAGCAGCCACCAGCATTAGAGCTGAGCTGAGGGGCTTTTTCATTGTGTTAATGATGAGAGGTGGAGAGATGCAGGCCTTTGGATATCATCCACCAGCAAATGAGGATGCACTGTGACATTAATGATGACTTCCTTATTCCCATTTTGTTAAAGATGCCAACATGGCACCACGATACAATTTCATAATATTTAATTGTATGTTCAAGTCGAATTTGTGTTGCAGCAGCTCCATTTGCAACGTCAACAATATTAATGATAGGAAACACTGAAAGAGATAATAACGTAACATTGCATTCATGAAAGAGAACACATTTGCTGTTGGATTTAACTATGTATTTAATTTGAGAAGAAATAGTGTTTCAGTCTTACTTAAATTAAACAGAAAACCCTGTTATATTAGCTGTTCAGGACATGGTCGGGGTCAGAAAGAGTGTCTTGAATATGTGATTATGATTTTCATTTGGTGGAGCAGTTATCACTCTAAAGAAATGGACAATCACTTGTAGCATGTAGTGTTACACTAATGTAAAACACTGATTATCACAGATGTAAAAAACCAAAGAAAAATCGCACCAAAAGAAAATTGGCGGAAAAAATATGTATACTGTGTTTTGTGCTTTTGGAAATATATTGAATGTGGTCTTTTCATGATAGCAAATGGTCCAACGTTGCACCCAAGTAAGTCAATCAGAAGTGTGTTTTGCAGCTATAAACAAACCCAGTGATGTCACAATGTAACGACACACCAAGCAGTACATTCATACATCACTGCAGCACGGTTTGACCACTAGAGGTCAGCAAAAACAAGACTTTCAACAAGCGTTTGTAATTATCTAATCACAACACAACAGGTTAAATATCCAGTGTTGTATGTTTCTCAATATGCTTCTGAAGGCGAACCATATTAAGACATTAATGTTTGATTGAACCTCGTCAGACAAAGACACAGGAGGATTTTGAGACAAATATATACTTTATATACAATCTAATATGTTTTTATATAAAGGGAAATACTTTCTCGAAATACTACGTTGGCAAAAATGTGCTCATGTGTTTTTTTCTGTGCTTTCGTGCCCTTATGATTTATTTCAATGCCATTAACCTGCCAGGGACTTCAGATGAAATGTAGTCTTTGTGGTTCAATGTGGCACATTTACATAGATTCAAGTGCTCATGTGCTCACTCAATACATAAATAGGAATAAATTCAGCTGTATGACCACTGTGGTTTGTGGAGATGTGAACCTTTATTCCTTCGGCCAACTGCAACTTCAAGCTTCCCTTCATGCCTCTCAGAAACAAACCCATATCTCTTACAGTCACACGCTGCTTTATGGAGAGTGATAGACAGTTGGCACAGAGGGCGAGACAGAGATTCACTGAGACAGAGACAAAGAGGAAGCTCTGTCAAGTATCAAACGCGATAGAGAAGCCTTTTAGCGATGTGATACGGACGTCTGGCGCAAAGTCAGAGGCGGGGACTGCTTAGGGTTTCAAGGCATTGGTCACAGGCGTTTCTGAAACCCTGACTTCTCCTCTCTCTAAAAAATGATGACAGGAGGAGAGGAACATAAAAAGGAGGCATGGCCGGTCTGTGCGCAGCGTGATATAGAATCAGAGGCAGCCAGTAATAGCCTGTTTTGAAGAATGCGCCACTGAACTTTAAGGGCCTTGTTGCTTGAAAGGACAAGTTACAAATAGGAAGAAGGGAGAGGGAGAAATGATTTCCCAGGGATAGACCCCTTGCTGTGCTGCCCTATCGCTGCACACAGTGGAGGCGTGTGTGTGTGTGTACTGTACAGGAGTGTGTGTTTGGGAAACTCAGCACAAAAATTGGCAACACGTGCACAAGCAGACGGTATGAGAACACCTGTACTATGAGGACAAAGAAGACACAGTTTGTTCTCAAATGTCATTCGGACCTTTTTCCAGTTTTCAAAGAGAAGCTGTAACACTATCTGACAGGCGGACAGAGAGATGTGTAGTTCTTTTATTACTCCGTCTCTTCCTACCCATCAATAATTTCTGAGCCACAACAATACAGCCGGTCTGAGGTAAACAACCATAGTGCATCCCAGCTTTAATAACCTCCGTCACACCTCCCAGCGATTTGTCTTTCAGTCCATTTTTTTGTTCGATTCTACCTCTTTTCTTGTCTCTTATCTTTCTTTTGTTTCCTCCTCATATCTCTGCAGCAGCTGAAAATAACTTATAAGTAACCCAACAGCCTGGAGGAACTATCTGTGTGTGTGTGTGTGTGTGTGTGTGTGTGTGTGTGTGTGTGGCTCGGCTCGGCAGTAGTATTACACTAATGTAAAACACTCATTATCATGGATTAAAAAAACTAAAGAAAGTCGGCGGAAAGAAATACGTAGTGTGTTTTGTGCTTTTGGAAATATATTCAATGTTGTCTTTTAATGAGAGCAAATAATCCAACACCCAAGTTAGTGAATCAGGAGTGTGCTTTTGCAGCCATAAACGAACCCAGTGATGTCACAATGTAACGACACACCCAGGAGTACATTCATACAACACTGCAGCAAGGTTTGACCACTGCAAAACAAGACATCCAACGAGCACACTACCTCTTTTCTTGTCTCATATCTCTACAGCAGCTGAAAACAACTTATAAGTAACTCACCAGCCTGGAAGAAGTAAGTGTGTGTGTACGTGTGTGTGTGTGTAGTCACGTGTGCATTGTGTGCATCGGCTCGGCTCGGCAGTGGCGACAATGTCATTCAGCAGTTTAGTAACAGGCCATTACCTTGTTAATACCAGCCTAATGGGCAGTCTGCTATTTTAAAACCGCGGTCGTGTTTGTGCCATTAACAACCACTTAGTGCTCCGCTCAAATCAACAGGCCACCGGGACACACCGAAAAACAATAACAAAGACAATGTGATAATATGCCCCGTGTCTTTATTAACACTAAAAACATTAAGAGACAAACACATTGCACTTCAGCTCACATGAGACCGTTTCCAGATGTTAAACTAGTAGACTGAGGAAAAATAATTATTTGAAGTTTCTGCGATTATTTTTTGGTATTATGATCATTTTATGCAGTAAAAAAAATCTAAATACACAGCCCATCCTCAATACAAACTAGTCACACATGGACACTTAGATGCAACCACTTTCTAACTCACTAGGTAGTCCTTAGTGTTAATCTATAACGCTCCACTGAGGTCCAAAGACATCCAGAGGTCACTGCTCAGGACTGTTGTTTTCTAAGAAGTACTTACAGCAGTTCAGAGGTAAATGGTGTACTTTTACTCCACTACATGTATTTAATACCTTTAGTTACTTTACAGATCTGGATGAATGATGTGAAATATAATCAAGTGTTAAATCAGACTTTAGTTCCACCTGGAGTAAATCCACAAGCTACCCTGCAGTATACAAAGTCATTCAAACTAGCTGCACCTTTACCAGCTTTGAGAACACTTCAATGATCAATCATTATAAAACATATCATATATATTATTCTGAAATGGACCAATCTGCACAATGACTACTTTTACTGTCGCTACTTTCACTATATTTTGATGATAATACTTTTCTACTTTTACTTGAGGAACATTTTGAATGCAGGACTTTTACTGTAACAGAGTATTCCTACACTCTGGTACTTCTACTTTTACTCAAGTACAAGATCTGAGTACTTCTACTTTTACTCAAGTACAAGATCTGAGTACTTCTACTTTTACTCAAGATCTGAGTACTTCTACTTTTACTCAAGTACAAGATCCGAGTACTTCTACTTTTACTCAAGTACAAGATCCGAGTGCTTCTACTTTTACTCAAGTACAATATCTGAGTGAAGGAGTTCAAGTATCTCGGGGTCTTGTTCTGGAGTGAGGGAATGGAGCGTGAGATGGGCCGGAGAATCGGAGCAGTGGGAGCGGTACTGCAGTCGCTTTACTGCAGTCGCTTTACTGCACCGTTGTGACGAAAAGAGAGCTGAGCCAGAAGGCAAAGCTCTCTGTCTACCGGGCCATTTTCGTTCCTACCCTCACCTATGGTCATGAAGGATGGGTCACGACCGAAAGAACGAGATCGCGGATACAGGCGGCCGAGATGGGTTTTCTCCGCAGGGTGGCGGGCGTCTCCCTTAGGGATAAGGTGAGAAGTTCAGTCATCCGGGAGGGACTTGGAGTTGAACCGCTCCTCCTTCGCGTCGAAAGGAGCCAGTTGAGGTGGTTCGGGCACCTAGTAAGGATGCCACCTGGGCGCCTCCCTAGGGAGGTGTTCCAGGCACGTCCAGCTGGGAAGAGACCAAGGGGTAGACCTAGGACCAGGTGGAGGGATTATATCTCTTCGCTGGCCTGGGAGCGCCTTGGGATCCCCCAGTCAGAGCTGGTTGATGTGGCCAGGGAAAGGAACGTGTGGGGCTCTCTGCTGGAACTGCTACCTCCGCGACCCGACCACGGATAAGCGGGAGAAGATGGATGGATGGATGGATGTACAATATCTGAGTACTTCTCCCACCTCTGTGGTAGGTTTATTTTTTATTCTTTAGCATGTCTTGACTCACTTCTGTTTCCAGTTGTTCTGACTCCATGCACACAGACATAAAAGTGGTATTGCACTTATGATCTAACTATTTGCAAGAAAAACAAAGATTGTTCCCAAAAATGTTGTACAATTCCATGAAAAACACCTCGTCTCTCACAACAAATCCAAGAGTAAGGTCATGTTACCCCCTAGAGCATCTAGTCTTTATTGTCTCCCATTGTGTCCCATTTTCAGAGCTGCTCTCTGTTCTCTTCAGCTGGCTGGACAGCTCTTACATCAGGAGAAAAGTCTCTGTGACATGAAGTCAGCGCCATCGCTTTAATCTGTGAGCTGTCCTTGAGAACAGTTTTATTGTTACAGCTACAGGTAGAGAAGAGTCGACAAGCTAGTTTGGCTTCTGCTGCCGGCTCATAGATAAACTGAAACGTGTGTGGTTGGAAAATCTGTTTTCTCAGTGTTAATAATGTGAACACAATGTATAATCAGCGGTTCCCAACCTTTTTCAACTCAGGGCCCACTTAAGAATCTAAAACAAATTCTCGACCCACATTCAACCATAAACAATACGGAGGCTAAATAAAGTTCTGATTGGTCAATTCAGAACATGTGACACGTTGTTAATCCAGTAGAACAGACCGTTGCTAAGGACTGTAATGACCGTTGCTAAGGAGGATCAAAAAAGAGAAAGGAAAAGAGGTTAAAATAAAAAGAAATCTTAATAATGAAATGTTTCAACACAAATCATAATGTTTTGCAAATTATTTGGTGGCCCACTTGCAATGCCTTTGCGGCCCACAGGTTGGGAACCGCTGACGTAGATGGTTTGTGTCAGCTGTTGTCAATGTAGGCCAGAACATGTACTGTAAGCAACACCCTAACCCTAACACTAGCACCTATGATTACAAAACTAAGCGCATTTAACTGTCAAAATGTTCGTACTGGGTAGTTCATTTAGTAATAAATTATCCGCTGATTCACAGACGTCTCTTTCCCAATGTAAGTCAACGGATACATTCGGCTCAATGACGTTACGGACTGTCAGGGAAGGTGTAGTTCCACCGTTTGGCCACTACACAAATGTCAACGTCTGGCGCACTTCCTGGGGGGTTTGGTTCAACAAGATATGCCATCTTTTTTTGAAAAATACAAATTAAAATGCATAAAGAGTTAGATAAGAAATGATGTATATGTATGATAATCAAGTTTCATTTGAGCAATTTAAACTATTGCCTTTTACACCAAATACTGCATTTTAGCCTGCAGGCATTTCTAATTCCATTTTAACTTCTTAAAGAGAATCAGCAGCTTCTGTATGAACACAGAGAGGAATCGTTGGACAGGAAGTCATGCAACGGAGGCACAGTCCATTTCATCGGATCAATCGTTCACACACACTTTGAACTGGATTGCTATGTTCGGCTTTCAGTGATTTCCAAAGCTTTCAGTTGAACATCAGCTCCAGTAACAGGCACATCTTCACAGCATTATGCAGCCAGATAGTCACACTGTGCTGCCAACGCTCTTCAAAGCAGCCTCTTCTGGGACGCTGGGAAGATTTGAGGTTTGATTTAAGTCTTTTGACTCTTTGCATTTTTAAAACTGTCGTTTATGACTACTAGTATTGGCAGTTGTTAGATGACTCTAAACCATTGATCACAGTGATCCTAAACCGGCACCATGGATAGCTGAGTCTTGATTAACCTAAAATGGATGATGATAACTGTCCTTCTCTCTTAGTTAGATTGTATATGCAGGGCCGTCCCTCCATACAGGCCGATCATGCAGACTGCGTGGGGCCTCACCTCGCGGAGGGGGCCTCATCTTGCGGAGGGGGCCTCATCTTGCGGAGGGGGCCTCATCTTGTGGAGGGGGCCTCATCTTGCGGAGGGGGCCTCATCTTGCGGAGGGGGCCTCATCTTGCGGAAGGTGCCTCAACTGAGCCGAAAATGCGGCGCACATATGCGGCGCAATTTGTGTGGCGCGGCACGGTTTCGCCGCTGCGAGGCTCCACTAGCACCATTACACCCCCCCCCGTCGACGCTTGCGAAAGAGAGGGCCTCATCATAGAACTTTGCGTGGGGCCTCATGTTGGCCAGGGACGGCCCTGTGTTTACATACAACATACATAGACGTTCATTGCTTTCCAACATGATATGGAAATACCCTTTTCAAAGTCCTTTTTTATCAACTTTAGGGAATTATATATTGTTTTACATTTGTTAGTTTAGATCTGGGCAACACGCTAAAAGCCCAACTAAATTCAGACCAATACAGATAAATATGTGTTGATTTCTTTAAAAAACCTGGGAATGATTTATCAGACGATATATTTCTTTTTTTTACCTACTTTGCAGCTTATCTTTTTAGATTGTTTATGTTCGCACCACCAGACACCAAAGCAAATTCCTTGTATGTTTAAATGTATCTGAGTCACAATCGATCTAACTGGACGAAAATCAGTTTGACTCTTTTGATGCTACGTGGAGACAAAATCACAGTCTGTGGTTTAAAATGCTGCTGATTGTTTGCCTCGTGATCTGGGTGTTAGAGACAGACGTCAGAGAGGATCACTGCTGTAGTTTCTGATGTGCACGACACCTCAGACTGTCTGCCGCTGTGAGACAGAACAGTGCTGACACACTTCTCGATATGTATTGATCATAACTGCTACCTTTAAAGACGAGGCTGAGACATTTCTCTACTCATTCGTGGTCTTAACTGCAAAGGAAAATACCTTCAACCACTATCACGAGCGACAATCCAAACTATAGAAAACAGTTCTTAAAAATAATCAAAACTAATTTATGTTCGCAAACTGAAGTTAACAGATATTAAAGGGGAATTCTTGATTCTACCCCAAGCAAATACTGTACCACGGTCATTAATACACGTATTCATTGTACCTGCAGGGTCAATTCACCACATTTAAGTTTCATTTCTTTGATTAAAAAGGGTACGTGCAGTTATCCATCTCCCTGATCTCTCTGTAAGTTAACTTGAAAGGATTTGAATGCAGCGTTAACACCTGCTGTTAATACCGCTCCCTGATATAGCTGACATCAAAAGTCTCCGATAACATCACTGCTACAGTAATCTCTGGAAATTAAATGACTTCTGGGATATCAAAAAATATTTCTTTTTAGAATCATAGAACTGCTAAAATAATAAAATATATAGGGAAGCTGGAGAAAAGGGAGTGGAGAGCCTGTGAATCTAAATGAAGCCAGTGAATCTTCAGCTTTTAATAATACAAATAACTAGAATACACACTAATATTTATACTTTAAGGTTCCTATATGATATAATTCATAGTATAGCTATGTGTTTATGAGGAAACATTCTGTGTTCGTCTACATTTGAAATTAATTGAGCATTGAAATGGTAATTGAGCTCATGACTCTTGTTTGTCTCCGTCTCCTGATTGGCTCTCCTGACGAAACAACTGC
>CM062270.1:34889362-34961862 GCA_031216635.1 Dissostichus eleginoides | reverse complement strand
TTGATTTGTAGCCAATGGGCGTATTCTTTCAGAGTTTCCCTCGGTTCCAGGGTACTCTCGAAGGCCCGGTATTTAACTGGCTCGAGACAGAGGATCTAGATGAATGCGACGAAGCAATTCATGCCGTTTTATTGTTTTTAACGTTGAAATGGCAAGTGCAACAGGTGAAGATGAAGTTGTTGCGGAATTGTTGTGAGTACCCTTTTCAAGACGACAATTCAGTGAAAAGACGGACATTATAACGCCGGGGGGGGGGGGGGCGGCGGCAGGGGGTGTGTGTGTCTACAGAAGGTCCAGTTGTGATAGACACGGTTCGCCACTGGTATCCATCCATCTATCCATCTATCCATCTATCTATCTATCTATCTATCCATCTATCCATCTATCCATCTATCTATCCATCCATCCATCCATCCATCCATCCATCCATCCATCCATCCATCCATCCATCCATCCATCCATCATCCATCCATCCATCCATCCATCTATCTATCTATCTATCTATCTATCTATCTATCTATCTATCTATCTATCTATCTATCTATCTATCTATCTATCTATCTATCTATCTATCCATCCATCCATCCATCCATCCATCCATCCATCCATCCATCCATCCATCCATCCATCTATCTATCTATCTATCTATCTATCTATCTATCTATCTATCTATCTATCTATCTATCTATCTATCTATCTTAAGGAGTTTAGTTTCAGTAAAACATATTAATAGTTGCAGTAAAAACAACTCAAAAGAAAATAAATCAAAGCCTCAATCTGAGAAGAATTGCACACAAGTCCCAAAACAAATGTAATCTATTTAATTTTTCTATCCCGAGGGTCCTTTCTGTGTTATGGAAGGAGTCTGGGGGAGGTCGAGACACAGGGAGCGAGGTGGCCTGATCACACCCTAAGAAGTAGGCCTGGAGGGAACACATTATAAAAATGGCAATGCAATATTAATTGGTGTTGGTGGGTGTGAGAGAGAGCAGGGTTATCCGGGGTTTTTCTCCCCCCGAGGAGAACCTGTCAGGAGCTGAAGGAGACGAGAGGGATGAGTCCCTGACCTTGTCTGTCAGATGGAGGAGGAGAGGAGGAGAGAAGGAGAGGAGGAGAGGAGGAGAGGAGAGGAGGGAGGAGGAGAGGAGGAGAGGAGAAGAGGAGAGGAGAGGAGGAGAGGAAGAGGACAGAGAGAGGAGAGGAGAGGAGAGGAGGAGAGGAGAGAGGAGGAGAGGAGAGGAGAGGGGGGAAGGAGACCCTCGTCCCTCTGACAGATCAACACTCTGCCAGTCTACGGAAAGCCTGCTGGGACACATCCAGACAACAAGAGGGACAGACTGACGCAGTGAGAGCGACAGACGAGAGGAATGTGATCTCAGTGGTCAAATATAAGATGTAAAGTAACAGAAAAGATGTCGGGGCGTACAGTAAAGGGCTGCAGGGTAAATCGAAATATATTAAAGTTATAACATGGACTAGTACATTACCCAAATTGCAGGAAGTGCAATATTTGAAGGCAAAATATGTGAAAACACCATTCTGATTTAAGTGGTGCTGCATAGATGACTCGGCTTATAACTCATATTTACAAACGAAAGAAAGGTACAGATAGTCCTAAAAAAAACATCCAATGATCTCCAACACTAGGTTGGCAAATGTTACCAGAAGTCCACATTTTCAGATTTTGAGAAAAAAATCATAATTAAAGATTTTGAGAAAAAAGTCATTTTGAGAAAAAAATATAATTTTGAGAACAAATTGAACATTTTCAGAAAAAAGTAAAGAAATCCGATATTTTCAGAAAGAACCCTATATTTTGATAAAAAGTGAGAATTTTAAGGTTTTCAGAAAAAAAAATCATAATTTTTTGATTTAAAAAAAATAAATCATAATTTTGAGAAAAAAACAACAATTCAGACATTTTTCGAAAAAAGTAATCGGAATTCTGAGATTTTCAATGTTGGGAAAATACTGAATGTCCTCTTCCAATATGAGAGTACACATGATAACAAAGGTTCCCAACTGTAGCTGTGTACATGACAGGATGTATGATTACCTAGAAGAGCATCAGGACTGTTTTAGGCATATGATAGCTATGTGATTAACATGATGATTCAGCCTCTATGGAGATAGACATATGACAAGCATGATCATTTCTGACGTGGAGCTAATCTGAAGTAAACATTGAATACTGCTTTCTATTCCTCCATCTTGTGACTGTGTAACTCCCGCTCTTGTATATCAGCATGTGAAGGACACTGTTCAGGAACTAGTTGATGCTCTGTATGTGATGACTACTTCCATTCTGGAGAGGATCAGAAATACATGGATCCTGAGATTGAAGCTCAAGCCGGTGACCAGTGAGATTTTTCTAACATTCAGAAAGAACTCTCAACATTTTCTGATTGCACAAAAAACTCTTTCTGAAATTCCGATTTTTTTTTTAGGATTTTCAGAAAAAAGTCAACAACTCAAAGCAAAGAGAGAATTTTCTGATTTATGGAAAAACGTTAGATTTTCAGAAACAAAACATAATTTTCGAGAAACATTTAGCCCCTTGCCACACTAACAGTAACAACTCACATACCTTATTTGCCTCAATATCTCATAGTGAAAGCATAACAGGCAACATAACAAGTTTTCGTGTTGTTGGAGAAACAAATCAAATTCCATCTTTTGTTTTCTTTCACACAGGCGTCAATTGGCGCTGGTTTATCAGACAGTGCTGGTGGTTGAAGAGAGGCAACAGAAGCATATGGGCGAGAGCCACATGTCATCTGGGGACATGCAAACACTGGACACATGTCAGCTTCATTTAACCCTCTCCCATCTGTCTCTCTTTCCCTCACTTTCTGTCAGCATCTCAACTAGGTCAAGCCGTGCAGTAAATCCCTGCTTACTGTGTGAAACAAAGACAGAGAAACTTTATATTTTCCTCTCCCTCGTGCAATGTCCATTTTTTCTTTCTTCATGTCATGTGACCGTGCTGTAGTTTGTTTATTGTCTAATGTTAGAAAAATATCCTCGTCCCCGGCTTGAGCTTCAATCTCAGGATCCATGTATTTCTGATCCTCTCCAGAATGGAAGTAGTCATCACATACAGAGCATCAACTAGTTCCTGAACAGTGTCCTTCACATGCTGATATCCAAGAGAGGGAGTTACACAGTCACAAGATGGAGGAACAGAAAGCAGTATTCAATGTTTAGTTCAGATTAGCTCCATGTCAGAAATGATCATGTCATATGTCTATCTCCATAGAGGCTGAATCCATCCATCCATCTTCTCCTGCTTATCCGTGATCGGGTCGCGGAGGTAGCAGCTCCAGCAGAGAGCCCCAAACGTTCCTTTCCCTGGCCACATCAACCAGCTCTGACTGGGGGATCCCAAGGCGCTCCCAGGCCAGCGAAGAGATATAATCCCTCCACCTGGTCCTAGGTCTACCCCTCGGTCTCTTCCCAGCTGGACGTGCCTGGAACACCGCCCTAGGGAGGCGCCCAGGTGGCATCCTTACTAGGTGCCCGAACCACCTCAACTGGCTCCTTTCGACGTGAAGGAGGAGGCTGAATCATCATGTTAATCACATAGCTATCGTATGCCTAAAACAGTCCTGATGCTCTTCTAGGTAATCATACATCCTGTCATGTACTCAGCTACAGTTGGGATACCTTTGTTATCATGTGGACTCTGATATTGGAAGAGTACATTCAGTATTTTCCCAACATCTAACATTAGCCTTCCATTTATGCTTAAAAAATCATAAAGAATTGTGCTAATAAGTGGAGATTATTGCCAAAAATTATTGCCACCTTTTTGTGAAGGAAGCCCTTGCGATGCTAAATTCCGGGTTGGCCTTCAAATTTAAGTTATCCCTGGACCTCTCCCTCGTGCAATGTCCATTTTCTATCTTCTTTTAAAATTCGCTCAAGCCATCCCCTGTCAAAGCAGATCTACTGTATTAAATTATCAATGCTATGGATTTCAATAATTCAGGCGTCCCATCAGTGTGTTATGCTGACAGTGTCATGGAGTTACCTGACATGCTGTAGAGTTTTCCTCCAGAGAGCCGGTCTAAGTTTCCTGCTCTGAAGTCAGCGACAAACTCACAGCTGCTGCCAAAAGGTTAACAGCAGCCAATGAATGCCAAGCAGGGAAACTTATGATGGTATGTGCAGCAATATCATCCTCTGAATACACCGAATACTGTCCAAAGAAACTTAAACTGGTGTAGGTTCATCCTAAATTAGCTTTTTAGCATTTCTGGTTTGCTCCTCTTGAAGTCAATGTTTTTTTTGAATGGTTTTTGGTTAGATGCCTGAAATAAGCCTTTGGTAAGCTTAAGACATTTTCACATTTTGTTCTACAACATAAAACACATCAGTATATACAACACTGGTGAATGTCTGAAGCTTCTTTGTGTCTTAAAAATGGTGGTTGCTTATTAGTGGCTGAATTGACACTACTAAACGTCATCAAGCTAACCATAGCTGCCTTTAGCTTAGCTTAGCGGTGGTGACGTGAAGTCATGTGACCATGCTGTAGTTCCTTTATAGCCCAACATTAGCCACCTTTAGCTTAGCGGTGGTGACGTGAAGTCATGTGACCGTGCTGTAGTTCCTTTATAGCCCAACATTAGCCGCCTTTAGCTTAGTGGTGGTGACGTGAAGTCATGTGACCGTACTGTAGTTCCTTCATAGCCCAACATTAGCCACCTTTAGCTTAGCGGTGGTGACGTGAAGTCATGTGACCGTACTGCAGTTCCTTTATAGCCCAACATTAGCCACCTTTAGCTTAGCAGTGGTGACGTGAAGTCATGTGACCGTGCTGTAGTTCCTTTATAGCCCAACATTAGCCACCTTTAGCTTAGCGGTGGTGACGTGAAGTCATGTGACCGTACTGTAGTTCCTTTATAGCCCAACATTAGCCGCCTTTAGCTTAGCGGTGGTGATGTGAAATCATGTGACCGTACTGTAGTTCCTTTATAGCCCAACATTAGCCGCCTTTAGCTTAGCGGTGGTGACGTGAAGTCATGTGACCGCGCTGTAGTTTTTTAACAGTCTAACAATAGCCTTTTACTTCTGCTGATTGCATTTACGCTTCAAAAATCATAGAAAGTTGTGATGACGGGGGATTATCTTCCAAAACGTGGAAGTATCATTTACTTTTTCTCTGCAATCTTCCAAAATCAAATGGAAAGATTCCATTGGATGGCATTGCTTACTTCCTGGTTGGCTTTACAATTAAGTCATCCCTGGACCACTCTGAGGCTGGAGCCACACGGAGACGATAACGAAAACGAACCGAATTCGATATCAAAAAAGTCTTCTGTCCACACGAGACAACTCGACCCGATGGAGACGCTGTAGTACATATGCCGGGCTTTAAGTGGCGCTGTACTTCCGCCAGAAAATACACCAAAAGCAGCGAAGAAGACCCCCCGCGCATGGTTGCCTGGTTGCCCTTCTGTTTATTCTCCGCGGTGGATTTAGCAACATGTAGTTCATGTAGTTCTCCATGTCCACTTGTTGCTGATGGTTGTGGTAGAGGAGCTGTAGATTTTGCACAACATCTGTAGCATGGTCAGTAGCTACTGACAGTAGCTACTGACCATGCTACAGCAGTGAGCAGCAGAGGTGGGGAGAGGCGGGGCTATTGCGTCATCGTTCACAGGAAATTATCGTATAGGGCGTAGACACAGAGCCGTTTGGCCCCCCAGAGCGTTGCGTCCGCAGATCTACCCACTTTGGGACTCAGGTAAGATAAAGATAAACATAAAAACCAGTAAGAGACAGCCACTAAACGTAACAGGAGGTAAATACACACATACACACATTTCTCCCTGTCTACAAGCCCCACTTTCTGTCTTTTTTAACCATAATTAAATTCTCCACGGTAGCATCGGTGGCACAGTTCCTCCTCTCCTGGAGCAGAGGCTTGTTGATGTGTGTGCCAGAGACAGAGTGAAACGTCACACTGTAACGCTATTTCCTTCAGTCTGACAAATGAGGCCCTGGCTGCGCTCTGGTGTTGGCAGTTACCTATGAAAGAATGCATCAATCCAATTGGCTCTCCAGTGCCGCCTGTCACACAGCTGCACATGTCCCCCTCTTCCACTTGTGGCTTACAAACCAACCCGGTATCACGGCAAGACGTGAACATGTGGCGATTAACCATGCTGGGAGACGTGAAGATGTCACAATTTCGTCCCTTCAAACGTGACAGTTACACGGTATTGTTAACATGGCCCAACCAGTGGAGAAATACCCGGAAATGCCAAGCAAATGCTCTACCACGACGGTCGGTTGTTATTGTCAATATTAATATAATAATGATTTATTTTTTAATAGTCACACTCGATTTCGCCGATGTTCTTGTTGCTGGTCGACACCTCTTTTAGCAGAAACAAAGGCTACATTAATGTATTAAATCGATGTTAATCCATGTGTGTGGATGTGGAATTAACGGACGTGACGTTGTGCGATTGCGTTGCCAGGCAACAGCTTGGGTTCATGTTAATTTACAAACTCTTCAACTAGAACCCTAGTTATATTTAAAAACATTTTAGAAGGCCTCACGAAATACTTTAATGTAAATTAAAATTAAAATGTGAAGGAATGTGTGTATAACAAAATACATCCGTCATAAACAATACCGGAAAAGACGTAGGCAAGATCCTCAGCTCGGTGATTGGATGTTTTAGCCGCAATGCACGTTGGGATATGAAAAATGTGCTTGAGTACAGTAACGAAGTATTTGTACTCCACTACTTCCCACCTCTGCCTGTCACACAGCTGCACACCCCCCCCCTTTCCACTTGTGGCATACAAACAGGAAAAAAACAAAAAAACGTATAAACAGGAATTACATGTCACCTTTCCTCAGTTCCTCACCTTGCACGTCTTTCCTCATCCACCCAAAACACCTCGTGTCGGATCTCTTCGTCTCTCTTCTCCCTCTGCCTGTCCTCCCCCTCTCTTCCTTCCCCTTTTCACCCCCACCATCTGAGATCAACACCTAGATGTGTGCAGGTGCAAGGCTGCTGGCAAACTGTCAGCTTGAGTCTCCTTTACTTAAACACACACACACACACACACACACACACACAGTGAATTGGTCTCCACACAGCGAGCTACATCACACTCTCAACACATGAAGGAAGATTCACAGCGAGTGTGCTAAAGGTTGGAAAACACTGACTGGGGACACACAAGTAACTTCTGTGATCCTTAAACACCCCTCATCCCCACAAACTTTTTATGATTTCCATTTAAATGATATCAAAAAGGGAAAATGTACCAAATAAAATGAATTGCCAACAAAAAAATCCACCAGAGTTATCAGTTCAGATAATGGAGAAGGCCTGGGGGGCTCATTTTATTAAGCACTAACTTAAATAAATAAAAAATGTTCAAATGAATCACAGGGACAATAGAATGAATGTGTAACAAATGTTGATATATTAGAAATTAATGACAATAATTGAGTATAGTACATTCAGATTAATGTTTAACCGCAGCACTTTCACTTATTTGTCTGCTCCTCGTTGCATTTTTCAAAACACTAGTTTGAGAATTGATCGAATTATTCTGATGGATGAACTTAGTTTTATTCCTTCTGTGGTTGTTATAAATGTTCCTATATTATTTAATCTTGCTCAGCACATCAAATCCTAATGTGATTAATGTCATGCTATTAAAAAGATATACATATAATATAATATAATATAATATTCATTCCTAAACATCCAAACAGAGAAACTACACTGCAAAATGAACAATCCTTTTTTAATTAACACTTAAAACTTTTACTTTTTTGATATTCACATTAATTTGTCTGGCTTCATATCCCTCACAGTGTGATGCAGACACACATATAATAATAATAAGATTGGCCTCTACTGTGATAATGGTGAGAATAGACTTCACAGATAAGATTCATTTAGATTAATATCAACTTCCCTGATTGAAAATTAAATCACCAAAGATTAAAGATTTGCTGATATAGCCTTAATGTTCTGGCTGGAAAGGTAATTAGGTGTAATAAATGATTCTGTCCGTAGCATCAACACACACACAAAGCCATTCATGCACACACACACGTACACACACGTACACACACACACGGCCCGCGTGTTGACCTCTAGAGCTGTGAACAAAGAGCGAGTGTCAGTGCGCTGCATGCCCAGGGTCATGTGACAGCTCCAAACAAGACTCTCATTAACACCAGGCAATTAGAAGCGTGTGTGTGTGTGTGTGTGTGTGTGGTTTGATATGTTTTAGCCATGGACTTGGGGTCCAGGTTGACATTGAGGAGAATAGACAAGTGTCAGTTCGTTCTTTATCCATGATTTCTGTTATCCACCTACAAACTGTGTCAATTAGAGCAGAGGTTATAAAGAGGTGCGGGAATGAGTCCTTAAAACCAGGAAAATCTCAAAGTCATCGTTTTTTTTTAGACATGTCTTTGTTAGATACGTTAAATAGGGTCTGAGGCGAACAAAGGCTAATGCGATTTCCACGTTTTGTTCTACGAGATCAAGTATTTCAGTACCTCAAAACCCCACTGGTGAATATGAACCTGCTATGTGTCTTAAAAACAGCAGAGGCTTAAATCGTACTACTAAACGTTATCACAACAAACACTAGCCACGTTTAGCTTAGCGATGGTGATGCATAGTCAGTTTTTAGCCTAGCATTAGCTTGTTACTTCTGTTGATTGCATTTACGCTTCATCGTGTTTGATGAGAGTAAAAGGCAACCAGCTCCTTAAAAGCTTGCTGTGTATGTTGTTTGTTGAAACCACAACTTAATGTAAAAGTACTCCGGCCTTGACTGGATATTTATTTCTATTTCTCCAGTCTTTGTACTTGGCTAAGCTAGGCTAAGCTAACCGGCCACTGACTGTAGAGTGTCCTGGGGACGTTATGCATGCGTCACTTTGTTTTCCAAAGTGGTGGGGACACTTCTTTCAGATGCTATCCTGGCTCCAAAATGGTGGAATGAGCTCCCCATTGAAATCAGGACAGCAGAAAGCTTACACATCTTCCGGCGCAGACTGAAAACTCATCTCTTTCGACTCCACTTCGAGCGATAGAATTACTAACAAAGAATATCTAACAAAGCACTTATATACTAACAAAGGACTGGCTAATCTAAAGCCAGTTGAGTAGCACTTGAAATGTTTTGGCTCTATGAAACCTGATGTACTTATATGATTCTGTTTTCTTCAAGTTTCTATCTTGTTGGTTGAATGCACTTATTGTAAGTCGCTTTGGATAAAAGCGTCAGCTAAATGTAATGTAATGTAAAGATACATACAACTGTATTGCGCACATCCCTTTTTTTGTACACACTAGTTTCCTTACTATTAGCTAGCAACACCTGTATAGACAGGATTTACAGTGTCAGGCTTCAGATTATTTTCGTGGGAACCATTAAATATACAGTTTGTGTGGGGGGGGACAATTATTGAGGAAGCCAGTGATCTCCGTCTTTTTTTTTCTTGAACTCGCCTGTTTTCCCATGAAAACTACACATTCTGGTAATCTCTGACAGGAAAATAAAGCAAAAAGACAACATTTACTTCAGGCAAGCAACATTGTCGGAAGCATGTTTTTGGGTCATTTACAGTCAGTATAGAGTAAGGAGGAATTCTTTTTACTTAACTTTTTTTTTATAGTGCAGAGACACTGTTGGGGACATGTCCTCAGCGTCGTATGACCTTATAAGACGCACAGATCCACTTTGCTGTATCTCACCACAGATAAACAGTGAATCTGAATCTCACAGCAGATACAAACAAATCCAAAGCACCCAGTAGATAAAACTCCCTTTTTTTTTTATCAACACACTGATAAAAAAAATTGCCTCTTCGCCATCAAGGTGGTGAAGTCCTTTTAAAGTGTGCACTTACTGAGGATATGAAGTGGGAATCACTGAAGATTTTATTCAAACTGAAGATGTGCAGAAAGCAAGGCGAATCCTTGACTGAATATAAATGACCACTTTGGATGAAAAATGGTCATCAAGTGTAGGTTGTGTTTATCTGAGGAGAAGCAGCGACAGCACTTCAGCAGCTGCTTTGACACTCTCAGATTCACAGTTAAAGGTGTGAGGAAGCAAGAGCGAAAACACGCCTTAGTTGTTCTGTTGATGCTTCTTGAATTAAGGATAAATGTTGTGGCTCATTATCTAATTCGTTCTACTTTAAGCAATTATAAAATACTGCTGTTGAAAGTTACTGTGCAACCTTTACATTTTAAAAGAGTGTATTGATTCAGATTAATTAATGCTGGTTTAATGGCCTTTTTAGTTGTATGCGTCTCCATTATTTGCCCGTATTAGTCTTGTATTGTTTTTAAATGGTAAATGGACTGTACTTATATAGCGCTTTATTTAATAATTTTAAAAAATGTATATAGTTTGCTTATTTAAATGATATACACACAACTCTTTGATAAAGCTGCAAATAAAATACATCTAACCATCTTTTTTCACTTAAATCTGTTTGCTGTTTCTAATAAAACATACTTTATTATTGTGATTCCAAAAGTTGAGGTCTTTGCTTGTTTTTGGAGCGTGAAGCTCTTAGTGCTGAACGAGGTAGAAAAATATTGTATTTCACCTTTTTGGTGCTCAATCAGCACAAAACATTTATTGACAAATCATTCTTTAAAAAAATAAATAAGGATCTGCTGATTTTGAGATGGATTGCAAAGTGACAGTTAATCCATGTGTTGTTGATGGCATTACCTTCAATTTCTGGTGCAAAACAAAAGAGAGTTTGCAAAGTTAGAGAAGTGCAAGAACGAGTCCTAAAACCTGGGAATGAGTCAGCATTTTAGCTTGTAAGTCTCCGTTAAATCTGGTTCTTTAGCACAAGCTGAGGAGATTTTCACGTTTTGGTCTACGACATAAATTCCATCCATCCTTCTCTGTATTTTCCATCGCTTAGAGTCTATGTGGATGTTCAGGTGGCATCTTTACCAGGTGCTTGTTATACTGTACAATGCGTTGGTAAATACCCCACTGGTTAATGTCCGAACCTTCTGTGTCGTAAGTATACGGAAGTTGCTAACAAGTAATCACGCTGAACATTAGCCACCTTTAGCTTAGCGTTGGTGATGTGCAGCCATGATAAATGGACTGTACTTATTTAGCGATTTATCCAGTCTTTACAACCCCTCAAAGATACTTCAAGTACATAAGTCATCATTCACCCTTTCACACAGAGCAGTGCCACTTGTTCTAGTAAGCTAACACTCACACACACTCTCAAACACACACACACACACACACACACACACACACACACACACACACACACACACACACACACACAGCATCGGGAGCAACTCAGGGTTCAGTATCTTGCCCAAGGACACATCGAAAGACGAACACACTCACTCGCAGCCACAGTCGCCATGTAGTTAGTTTGTAGCCTAATGCTAGCTTTCTACTTCTGCTGATTGCATTTGTACTTCACTACTATCATCCGGCTGACGATAAGTATCACAAATGTGTGTTTGACATAGCTCTTTGTGTCTGCAATACTCCAAAATCTAATGGAAAAATCCCTTTCAATTGTTTGTGGAGGGAGCCCTTGCAATGCTAACAAAAACACTGCAGCGCTCTTTAGGAATACATGTTTTGTCCATATACAAATAAATATGTTAGCATGAGTG
Source organism: Dissostichus eleginoides (assembly GCA_031216635.1). Taxonomy (NCBI): domain Eukaryota; kingdom Metazoa; phylum Chordata; class Actinopteri; order Perciformes; family Nototheniidae; genus Dissostichus; species Dissostichus eleginoides. The sequence continues at coordinate 34,950,181 of CM062270.1, read as the reverse complement.
TGAGGAAAGAATGAGGCAGAGATCCAATGTATTTGTGTGTGTGTGTGTGTGTGTGCTTGTTTGTGTGTGTGTGTGTGTGTGTGTGTGTCAGAGAGTGCATTTGCCAGTGCTGCCAGGCTTTGCTAGAAATGGTATAATTTATCACACCTAATTAATTAGACTCCAACACGGAGAAGAGTTATCCTTGTCGCTCAATCGTGGCTCTGCCGGGCGACAGGAGGCGAGACTCAGATAAAACCGAGTCTGAAACACACAGCTTTATGAAGTCTGGCTCTCCTCTCCGGATGATTCGCCACGCCTGTTTAGCCAGCTTCACATTACCATTTAAATAAAGAGCCTGGCTAGATGACCACTGGTAGCACATACAAAGAGAAATTAAATAGTTTTTCTGTCTCACGGCTGATTATTCCTTTCTGTTTCTAGCTCCTCATCATTTCTGAAATGTTTAATCTGGGGAAATGGAAATGTGAATTCATCTTTGATTACAAGGTAAATCTAATCTCTTTAATGGATAGCAATGACTCACAAAGCCAACGCAACTTGAAACAACTCAGGTATGCTAATTTCTTGAGGGGAAACTGATAATAAAAAAGAACAAACAAGAGAAACGGCGTGAAAAACCCCTGGGAATAAAGTTAGTTTCAAACAAACCACATGATTAAAAGGGATTATGTAAAAACTATAGAGCTCACAAACAAAAAGGCCTCAGGGGCCGATAGCGTACGTATCATTCTTAAACTATTGAAGATAAATTCAGTGACAAATGTGATAAGAAACATAAATATAAAACAGTTAAGAGTGAGAATATATTGCTAAAGTTGTGTTGTTCTTATAACTCATTTAATGAAGAAAAAAATTACCAACTCTCATTTTTTTATTGTCATTTCCATTTGAAGTGCATTTACTCTTTTTAAAACGCTGATAAAATATGCATTGTTTGTTCAAGATAGGGACAAAATAAGCATTTGTTTTCCATTGAATTTTTCAAATCAATGATTGTAAATGACCAGCTGCTGTTTACAATAAATATTAGATATACAAGCATTCGTCACCTTTCTTCCAATAGCATAGAGTACATTTGGGTTGATTTAGGTTTTATTACTAATCAAGCGGCCGAGATGGGTTTTCTCCGCAGGGTGGCGGGCGTCTCCCTTAGGGATAAGGTGAGAAGTTCAGTCATCCGGGAGGGACTCGGAGTTGAACCGCTCCTCCTTCGCGTCGAAAGGAGCCAGTTGAGGTGGTTCGGGCACCTAGTAAGGATGCCACCTGGGCGTCTCCCTAGGGAGGTGTTCCAGGCACGTCCAGCTGGGAGGAGACCGAGGGGTAGACCTAGGACCAGGTGGAGGGATTATATCTCTTCGCTGGCCTGGGAGCGCCTTGGGATCCCCCAGTCAGAGCTGGTTGATGTGGCCAGGGAAAGGAACGTGTGTGGCTCTCTGCTGGAACTGCTACCTCCGCGACCCGACCACGGATAAGCGGGAGAAGATGGATCTGCAATCTGCAAAGCAGCTAGTAAAGACATCTGTAAAATAAATGTAGTGGAGTAAAAAGTATAAAGTACAGAACAAGTACCTCCATTTTTTTACTGAGGTACAGCACTTAGAGCAAATGTACTAAGTTACATTCCCTCACTGGTATTGGAACAATGGTTTTCCAACCTAGTTGTGTATATTTTTGTGTATCTATAGATGTTGAATATAGTGAGATCTGCTGAGTGAAAACACATTCTCCTCACACTCGTCATAAAGGAGGTGCGCAGATTGTATCGGACACAGATTGATTGCCCTTGAAATCCGGCAAAATTGCTTCGCTTGTAACAAGCTTTATTTACTACATTAAATTATCATTAAAATGCTATTAGAGCAATTAGTTGATTTCCATTTTAAACAACAAGAAGGGAAGCACTGAGAGGCAAAGACGGAGAGAAAGGGTGAGGAGGATAGAGACGGAGAAGTTACAATATAGGAGCGAGTAAATGTAGACGATAGAGAAGAAGAGAGGATGTGTGAGGGGTGGAGAGGTGAGGGAGGAAGGGGAGAGAGTGGGAGAGGAATATTAAGCAGCAGCAGTGATTAGGGTGATGTGCAGAGTGGCACTGTGACAGTGACATTGGCTGCCATTGGCCTCGCTGATTCACTGGAACCTGCTTCATTTGGGCCGTAATTAGCTTAAATGTTCAGAGAATGAAAAATTCATCATCACTTTGAATCTTGTTAATTGGGGGAGCCGTCTGCATTAATAGAGGCCATGGCTGTACTTAAGTATGCGTGTGTGTTGTGTGTGTGCGTGTGTGTGCGTGTGTGTGTGTGAGTGAGCAGATACACAGGTACGTATGTGTCCATGTGTGTGTATGTGCAGATACACAGGTACGTATGTGTGCATGTGTGTGTGTGTGCAGATACACAGGTACATATGTGTGCATATGTGTGTGTGTGTGTGTGCAGATACACAGGTACGTATGTGTGCATGTGTGTGTGCAGATACACAGCTATGTATGTGTGCATGTGTGTGTGTGTGCAGATACACAGGTATGTATCTGTGTGTGTGAGTGTGTGAGCAGATAAACAGGTATGTATGTGTGCATGTGTGTGTATGTGAGTGTGTGTGTGTGCAGATACACAGCTACGTATGTGTGCATGTGTGAGTGTGTGTGTGTGTGCAGATACACAGCTACGTATGTGTGCATGTGTGTGTGCAGATACACAGCTATGTATGTGTGCATGTGTGTGTGTGTGCAGATACACAATTATGTATCTGTGTGTGTGAGTGTGTGAGCAGATAAACAGGTATGTATGTGTGCATGTGTGTGTATGTGAGTGTGTGCAGATACACAGCTATGTATGTGTGCATGTGTGAGTGTTTTTGTGTGCAGATACACAGCTACGTATGAGTGCGTGTGTGTGTGTGTGTGTGTGTGTGTGTGTGAGTGTGTGTGTGTGTGCAGATACACAGGTATGTATTTGTGCATGTGTGTGTGAGGGTAAGAGTTTTGCTTCCGCTTACCGGAGGGTCTGATGGATTGCAAACTTTTTATCATTGAAGCCAAATAAGCTTCTTATAAATGATAAGGACATCTGAATAACGCTGGCAGCGGAGATGAGTTTAACAGCTAGTCGAGACTTAGCAGCATATCTTATCACGGGTACAGTTAACTGACAAAGCAGGAACATGCAGAGGATACAAAAAGTAAGGTATGTAAAGAGCATGGGCAGGAGAGCTGATGTGATTTAGTACAAAGACCAAAGACATAATTAACTTCATTTAACCCTTCATCACCCTCTAGATGAACATGGTAGTTTAGGAAGAGATCATGTGTGATTTCAAAGCGTTAATGTATGAAAACACTCCTTGCTTGTTTTGCTCCATGCTGTGAATGACTGCTGTGTAATTAGGAGTCTAAAATGGAAAACAAATCTCTAAGAAATGAGACAATAAAGTGCTCCGTGTACAAACACACAAACAGCACAAATGAGATACAATTACAACTGTTTGTGTTCGACTCGAATAGTGCTTTCTAATTATTTACAGTTATGAAATGAAATGAGTCATTTTGCAGGATGGGTTAAAAGTGTGCAGGGAAAATAAAAAACAAAGGCAAAATCAGCAATGACGGCTTCATTGGTTTCCTTTGTTTACTTTTGGAACATAGTGACGGAGAGAGAAAGAGAAAAGAGCACTGGTGAAATAAGAACAGATGGAGGAAAATCTAATTAATAAGATAGTGAAAGTGAAGTGAAAATGAGTCAGAGGTGGAAGAAGTACTCAGATCTTGTACTTAAAAAAGTAGAAGTACTCAGATCTTGTACTTGAGTAAAAGTAGAAGTACTCAGATCTTGTACTTGAGTAAAAGTAGAAGTAATCAGATCTTGTTCTTGAGTAAAAGTAGAAGTACTCAGATCTTGTACTTCAGTAAAAGTAGAAGTACTCAGGTCTTGTACTTGAGTAAAAGTAGAAGTACCAGAGTGTAGGAATACTCTGTTACAGTAAAAGTCCTGCATTCAAAATGTTCCTCAAGTAAAAGTAGAAAAGTATTATCATCAAAATATAGTAAGCCAGCCTCTTCGACTTAGGACCAGAGATGCGGGCATGGCTACACGACACAGAGTTGGACCTCTGACGTTACACGAAAGAAGAAGAAGAAGAAGAAGAAGAAGAGCTCGACCCCCCCGATTAACACCTGAGCCCCCCTGAAAGCCTCAACAGCAACATTTGAGGGGGGTCTCAAATTATAATATTTATTTGTCACTTGCAATGGTCACTAAAATATTTTTAAGCTTACTATGTCCAGTATTCATAATTCAAAACATTTGTTCACAAATATCTTCTATTTTGGCCGGCAAAAGCATTTCCTCGCATAGAATCGAAAACAGACGGCTCTTTAACGGTCGCGTATTCATTCATTCATTCATATGAACGTCAGAATATAGAATTATTTGACGGCACCCCTGAAGACGCCAGACGGCGCCCCGGTTGAGAAACGCTGCTATAGACTACTGATTGGGCCCGGACTGGCCATCGGGAGGACTGGGAGGTTTCCCGATGGCCTGGCCTGTTAAGTGGCCTGTTGGCCTGAGGATTTCTTTATTTTTTGTATGTATTGTGAACGCAACGCTGCGCAAATGTGGGTCTGCCTCAAACAGGGGGACTGTCTGTCTACATCTAGTCTCTTTATTTTCCCCTCAAAATGCACCAGATTGATGCATTTGACTCCAAAATTTAAAAACAAATCTTACCGGGGGAGCATGCCCCCGGACCCCCCCCTAGAGTAGGCCGCCTACTGCATATTGAGAAATCTTCGACCGGTATATTGCGCAATAAACGGGAGATGGGGACCCCCCCGATTATTGACGGGTATTTCGCACACTGAAAAGTAGTCATTGTGCAGATTGGTCCATTTCAGAATAATATATATGATATGTTTTATAATGATTGATCATTAAAGTGTTCTCAAAGCTGGTAAAGGTGCAGCTAGTTTGAATGACTTTGTATACTGCAGGGTAGCTTGTGGATTTACTCCAGGTGGAACTAAAGTCTGATTTAACACTTGGTTATATTTCACATCATTCATCCACATCTGTAAAGTAACTAAAGGGATTAAATACATGTAGTGGAGTAAAAGTACACCATTTACCTCTGAAATGTAGTGGAGTAGAAGTACAAAGTAGCAGAAAAATGGAAATACTCAAGTAAAGGACACGTACCTCAAAGTTGCACTTAAGTACAGAACTTGAGTTACTTCCCACCTCTGGTAAAAGTGGAACTATAAATACAATAAAAGACTAAATACAAATTAATTGAATTTTGTAAACGTTAGTGACAGTACAGTATTGCCCAAATGCAATAACATCATGATGAGAGAATGGAAGAAGATGAATAAATAGATGAATAAATAAAGTTATAGTGCCATAAGAGAATAGGAGTGTTGAACTGATATACCAACACGTGTTCTGTGTGAAATAAAGTGTGTTTCTTGTGTCTCTCAGGACAGGAGAGAGAGAAATTAAGACTAATGTCCATTTATTCCCCGGCAGCGAGGCCTGAGCCTGGTCACCGTGAGCGAAAAACCTGCAATGAGTTTATCATTTTAGTCGGTAGCCAGTGTTCAGTCCAGCCTGCAGTGCTGTGTTATATGGACTGTTTCATATTCAGTAATAAAACATGCAACTGTGTCCTTCCTCTAAACCCTGTGAGTGAGTGTGTGTGTGTGTGTGTAGAACATCAAACCTTGTTACTCTGCGGTAACATATGCACCCGCTGCTCCCTCTCTGAACTCCCCCTTCCAGGAGGCAACAAACACTTCTATATTTCCACATTCAAAACAGTAACAATGTCGTAAAGCAAACACATTACAGCTTCTATTATGCGGCGCTGCAGCGAGCGGCGTGTGTGCGTGAAAAGCAAAAAGGTGGACAGGATGAATCAGGAGGTCTTCCGAGAAGCTCAATAAAAGCAGCGAAATGACCGTATTCATTAGGGTGGTGTGTGTGACATAAATACGATACGTCTCCCTGTGTGCTGCAGTGTGTGAGGAGGACTCGGTGTTTATGCGACAGCCCAGTCTGGCTCGACCCAGCCGGCACTAATCCATCATCACCACCACTGAATCATCGCGCTGCCAATAAAGCCAGGCAGCAATACATTACAGGCATGTGGCAGGCTTTAGCGATAATGACATTGAGAAGTCCCCTTGGGCTGCAGGAAAAGCCTGGGCGCATGACACACTTGCTTACAGAGGCAATAATATATGGAAATGCATCAGTGTGCCAGACAGAGGAGAGGAATGGGGAGCTCATGAGGAAAAGAGGGAGGAAACGGCCTTCACAGCGACTACTTCCCATCAGAATCCAACGAGCAAATCCAGCATTCGATGACGAGGCTTATTTTAGATTCAAGCCCCTCCAAACAGGCCATCTAACAAGCAATCTCATGTGTCAACACCCCATTTTTCTGTCTTATCTTGCACTCATGCAACTGATTTTGCAATATGGTTTGGATCGGGACATGTTAGATTACAGCGGTGCCAATCATCCGCATGCTGTGTGGCCGAATGGACAAAAAAGAGAACTGCTGGCCTCTGCCTTCCTGTTATCTTGTGGCTGACATTGAGAACAATCTGGATGTTTAATCCCTCACCTTTACTGCAGACACAGGCACTCTGAAACACACCAAACTCTAAGAGATCAAAAGGGAAATGGTGACAGGAGTAACTACAGAGAGGAAGGAAACGTGACAGATATTGTGTTAAAACGCACAGAGACAATTTAAAAGCCAATATGTTACTTAGATTTCCACCAGTGCAAACCATGTCTCCATGGGTATTCTTTGCTCATTGTCTTTTGTCTTTAGTTTTTTGTAATTATTGCCAAAAACTTGTGTTACTTTGTGGAAGTCATCTTATTTTAATCAGTGAAATAGCAGTATAACTCAGAGTGTCTGGAAGTCAGCCCGTCTGTATTCACGGTGTCAGACTCCTGGCCGAGCTGTTTTAAAAAAGTAAATTGTTACCATTGTATGTATAATTTTAGTCCGTGCAATTAAATTAAAAGTTGCCGGGTAATGGTGTGCTGAGGAATTTGCATTAGCCTAGGGGTCATTAAGGTTTTCTGAAACCCATTCAGCACACATGGACATCAATTTGAAAATAAAAACTCCTTTGACACTGTAAGAAATAACACTTTAAAGGCTTGAGGTATTTTTCCGGCTCCAAACTATTGACCAGATTTAACCCCGATTTGGTGATTTAAAAATCTACATATTGAGGTGGTGCTCACTTGAAATGTGTCTCAACAGGGTGCGGTCACACTGATTTGTCAAGAAAGCGGCAGACATTTTGATTGACAGTTGCCGTCTGCTTCGGGTTGTTCTAAATAGTTTTGACGCAGGTGGTAAAAAAAGCAAAAGTTTCACATTTTGGGAATAACTTTATTCTGCTTTCTTGCGGAGAGTTGGATTAGGAGAATGAAACCTCATACTTAAACCAATTAGATGTTGAGCTAGTTCCAGTAGCGGGTTAGCTTAGCTTAGCCTAGCTTAGCACAAAGACTATAAAACACCAACAAGGGAGAAACAGCAATACCTCAATAAGTTACCACCCCAAGTGTCAAGTATGTGTTTCGCATTTTAGTTTTAGTTTGGTTCAACAAACTAGATATAACATGAAAGCTGTAGAGAAACTGGTCGGAAGAGTTATGTTTTTTTTTATTTTAAGCTACACTAGCTGGCGAATGTAGCATCATATTTAACCTACAGACCAAGCCTGTATTCTCCTGAATAGCAGAGGGCAACTTCTCTGATTGCAACTTAAGTCAGATTCTAGAAGTCTATGAGACAATGACACAGTAGGAGATTGAAACCTCAGACTTTTAGGTGAGATGTTGAGCTACTGTCAGTAGCCGGTTAGCTTAGCCTAGCTTAGCACAAAGACTGGAAAACACCAACGAGAGAGAAACAGCCATACAAGATCTCAGGAAGTTAATGGGAATAATTTCTTAACAAACGACATGCAAGCTGTAAAGGAGCAGTATTATTTTCCCTGGTACAAATTGGATTAGCAATTTCCCTTTATTTTCTTCATGTTAAGCTACACTTACTGGCTAATGGCAGTAGCTTCATGATTACTGTACAGACCAAGCCCTAAATGTTGGGTCTGAAATTGAAACGAAGTGCCTTAATCTGTTTTGTTTTTTTATATTGAGCAGGGGACGACTTCTCTGACTGCAACTTAAATCAGATTCTGTAGAAGTCTATGAGAAAATGACACAACTTTGTAATTTATGATCCTATTTAGAGTAGAAAAGCAGCATATGATTTAGGGTGGGATGTGATTGACAGGTCACTATCACATGGTGTTGTCAAATCTCGGGGACTTTATCCTTTCACAGTGTTTTCAGTTCATAAAATGCCCAATTTTAAAACATATATGTAAAAAAACAAGTCTGTGAAATGGATATTATTTAGTCCAGTAGGTCCACAAAGTTCAACTTCTTAGACCTTTTTTGACACACAGCAACAACAACACAGCACACATATTGTAAGGAGGAGGAAGAGGTATCAAAACAGTGTTACATACAGTATTTGTATACGCTACAGATGTATTAAAGCAAAGACAAACAGACTCAAAGACAGTTTCTTCCCCAGAGCAATCATGGCACTGAACTCTTGCAAAAGAAATGAACCGACAAACAGGAATATTGTGTTTGCTTTTAATCTTTGAGTTTCCAACATGAGTCTTTATTCCTCGAGGAAAAGAACACGAGACAGGAAAGACAAAAAAGACAAGAGGTTTGTGCTGATAGAATAAAAGTCTGGATTTATTTCTGTTTACCTATACATTAAACAGGTGTTCCTGAATGCAGCAAGAGAAAAACACGAACAGGATGCTAAGCGTCAAAGAGTTGCTCGCATAGCAGAGGTGTGGCCGGTTTAGCAAAGACATGTACATCTCTATCGCATATACTTAAACATCTTCTGTAAATGCAGGGTTGCCTCTGGGAGGGAGAGTTTACTGCAACAGTCTGGAAATTCTTTTCACATTATCATACCAACTGGAAATACTCCATACAGTAATAACCCTGTATTTCCCTAATGATCATTGCAATCAACCCCTTACAAATGCAGTTAAACTACAGACAGGTTTATACCCAAGCAGCCCTGTAAAGCTCAGTTTGATTCAACTCCACGAGTGTGAAAATGTAGTAATAGTTCAGTATAGATTTGTCATGTCGCCATTGTCCCATTTGATTCAATCCCAGACACATTCAGAGGTGTGAACGCTCTCCAGTTGTGGTACCAGGTGATTTACAAACTCCACACCTGCATAGGAATCCAATTACACACAAAACTCTCTGGGTCAAATTCCCTGGATCAGAGCAAAGCTGAGAATTGAACCTTTTATGAAACAGTCCAACGAATGGCTTAAGTGCTTCCATGAAAACCAACAGGGTTTGTATTTTGAACACACACTGCTCACAGTAGAGAGGAGTTGCCCAGCACATTACATGTTCACAGACATGGTCAACGTAAAAAAAAAAAAAGAAGAAAGAAAAACACATATATACATACGGACAGGTAGAGCAACCCCAGACAACACTTTGGCGCAGAAAGGATTCCATTGGTGTCACTGCACAGGGTAGCATATACAATATAATGCATTTTATTTTAATTTAGTAAGCCGATCATGGACTAATTGCAACACTCAATTCCTTTTTTTAACACTGGAAATAACACTATGGTTGATTGTACATCAGAAAGAGTCAAAAAGATACAGTTGTTTACTCAAAATAACCAATAATTCCCAAATGTAAGATGCTGAAACTCCCCAAAAACTCTCCATGAATGTTCCATGAAGACTCTCATTGATCTCTAGGATGTTTTAACACATATTCAACAACTTTTTTAACAATACGGGGCTGTAGTTTGTGCATTATTTATATTTTCTAACCCTAACCCTAATCGAACTACCAATGGAATCCAGTTTCTGTAAAACACTTCACATTGACTCAAACAGATCGAGGTTCTTCTGAGGACTTCTTCTACTGCAACTGAGATTTCCTTTAATGACAACCTGGCAAACAACCAGTGAACAGTGGTATCCTTTCAAATGTATTGGTCGGTAATCTAATAATCATGTGTCCTATGTATAGTGAAACCTGATCTAATCAGTAAAAATGCATATTTCTGAAAATACAACAATGTAGTATTGGTAGACAACAGGTGCTAGAAGCAGATGCATCCATTGAAAATCAGAAAGTTCTGAGGTACTTCTGAAACTCACAGCTGAGGATATACTCACTATCTACAATATTTGGATGGATAGCATATAGTCGATACAGTAAAAGCGAGGGTTATCATTTAGCGAAATATTTTGGCTTTGAATTTGATTAGCTGAGGGCGATAGTAGCGGTTGACAGACCTGAATAAAACATAGCGGTATGAGGATAAAAACATAGAAAAACAGCACCATTTGAGGTCCGATAGACAGATCAGCTTTTGAACTGTTTGCTGGTAGCACCGTCAACCAGTAAAAATCTCAGAATGCAATACAGAGACAGAACACAACCACTGATCAACTGCACGACATAGCAAAGAGCGAAGATATATATTCGGAGACGACCCGTCACGCAGACACCCTTCAGCAGCATCTTTAAGCAGGTAATAAAACTGATTTCTCCTAAGAATGATATTGTGTACTGAGGTGTTTTACAAGTTTTATATGCTGTACATGTTGAGAGTAACCAGGTATAGCTATTCCTATTTTATTTTTTAATATACACACAAAGTTTTACAGTCACTGACAAACAAACACCAGAGTAACAATGAGGTAGGACGGTGAAGTTAGATGAAGTAGAACCGGTTTGTGGATTGTATACAAAGTTACTGATACCTTAAGAAAAATATAGGCCTGACAATGTGTTTACTCCTTTTAAAGTAAGTTTGACATTGTATCTGAGGCTCAGACGGTAATGTGTTTTGTGTACTTAGTTGTGAAAACTGCTAAATCACATCGTTTATCTTGTCTCACACAGTGAAGTTTCTTTTTCCCCCTCTCGATTTAGAAAGCGACATAAAGCTTCTGAAGCTTTGACAAGTGTTCACAACATAAGCCAAGAGATGAGGACAGGATTTCGCGATTATCTCGATACTACATGTGCGTTTTTAAAATCCAGTCCGTATAAATGACAGGAGAGTAAGGAACGAGAGGTGGCACAGGAAGAGGATCACAGAGCCAGAGAGGTTACGTTTCCTATCCTACCGCTACTTGAGGGTGACAGTGAGAGTACTGGAAGGTGTTGTGTGTCGTGTCTCAGAGCCTAAATCATCAATTAAACTCTCTGCCAGGTTGTGTACTGGTGTACGTTACTAAATATGCTGCTACAACCCAAACTGCTCCTCTGCAAGTGATCGAGATTGGCCTTGCCATCACAGATTAAGCCAAATCTGGGTTAAAACACACAGTACGTCCAATACGGCTTTCATCCACGAAAGATGGTTTTAGTTAAAGGATTAGGGCTTAATCGCGCTCCAGGAAACCAGCCTTTGAACAGAAGTTAGCATTTCAGAGGATGTAAAAGCTCTATTAATGCTCCATCTTAAAGCATTATTTTTAAACCGCACCCCCTTTTGGCATCAAACAACAAAGAAACAAACACAAACACAACACACACAACGTGTCAGAGTTTCAGCACGGTTGCTTTGCACAGCAGAAATATTTTCTTTTAAACCGCATGTATTTCAAATACACGCAAGAGCACATAAACCTCACATGTTGCTTTGTACAGGGAACACAAATAAGAAAGGGTTGGTTTTTTTAGGAACAAAAAAAAGATAATGTCACCAATTTGGTGTCTTAAGATTCACTAGGCTCTATCACCTTGGCTTGGGCCATCTTTTGTGCAAACCGTTGCTGATTCCTCCGTCAGCACCCCCCCCCCTTCTTTAGCTTGATCTCAGCATTCAACACTTTGGCTTACAATCACCACTCATTTGTAAAAAATACACAATTATCTCTATACAAGTCATATCTATGTAACACCAGCATCTTCACACATTAAGTTAAAGCACATATTCCAGTCAGCTTGCACATTTTGGGGGTTAATATCTTTGACGTTAGCTTGTCCATTTTGTCAAGAAAGCCATTTTTTGTTCACGAGGCTGTGATGGGGTTTAAAAAAATCCAGTTTCAACGCAGTTTGACTTGTAGAAATCTGGTTTTCTTAACACCCCGACTAAGTCTTTCAGTAACTAAATATTGAGAAGAAGTCGTATAATTACTTTTTGTTTTGAAGCATTGGTATATCGGGGTTATATCTGAACACAATTATATATCCCATCTTGCCATAAAAACAATAAAACCAAAATGCTCTAAGGTGCTTTATGATAATACAATGATTGTTGGGCTTTATCTATAGAGATATTTAGAAAAAGGAAAGTACATTTCTTTAAGATTGGAGAAATTGCCCAAAAGTTTAAAGTGCATTCAATGTAAGATCTAACTACTGAATCTCAATTGAGTACAATGGTGTAACCATATCAGTTCTCATCTATCTGTGGCAGATCATTAATGAGGATAATTACATATTGGACTCTGTTTAAGGGAAGCTTTGTCTCTCTTGTGCCACAGAGATCACTTTGGCTAAGATATATATTTATATTTTTCATTTGTTCGTAGATTCCTACCGATCTACATTTGGATACAACATCAAGCTTAAAGCCAACAATTCATATGGAAAAATATATATAAAAAAGAAACATCAGGTAACATGGAATAACAACATCAATCAGAGACACCAATACATGACCAGAACCTTAAAAACTGTAATATGTAAGATGATTAGAAACTGAAATATCCATGTTTAAAAAATAGAATATGTACACTAAAATACCTCCAGAACAAAAAGGTAGCTTAACAAAAAGGCTGATCTTGAAAAAAAAAACGGACAGACAAAATGATAGACGGAAATAAACGGAAGGAGAGTGTAGAGTAGAGGAGGAGAAGGCTTGATGGGCAGCGCTGCAGCAGATTCACAGTTAGCTACAGATGGGTCACAGTTGAAATTTCAATCTGCAGCGTTTAGTTCCAGCCTGCAGACCGCCACACAAACCATTTTGGATCCAAACAATAAAAACAAGTGGAGAGAGGAAAGAAGAAAATACGAGGACATTTTCAAAGTTCTGACGGAAACTGTCACTGGAGCGACCTTAACTTTGTTCCCCAGTGGCGTGGCTATAAAAAGAGAGAAGGGTTATTATGGGGTTCACCAAGCCTTCAGATAGTCCTTCAGACAGCTTTACCCTCAGCTAACACTGCTTCCACGTCAATATGAGCTGAACCGTGCCCCCTCTTCTTTAAAGGTCCCCTATTATACTGTTTTTCATCAATATATTACAGGTCTCAGATATATACAAAACATGTCTCTGATTGTCTGAAACACCAAACAGATCATTGCAGCATCCCATAATCTCCTCTGTTTCAGCCCTGTTTCAAAAGTGCTGATTCTCTGTCTGTAACTTTAGATGAAAATAAGGAGCCACTCCCCACGCCCCTCAGAGATATTTGATTAAAAAGAACACAATAGGCGCTTTCACACCGGAGTACTTTTCCCAGTATAGTTCCGATATAGTTCCGAAAATTTGCGTTCACACCAAAAAAATCCGGAACTAGAACTTAGTTCATGAAAACCTTTCACCCCCTTTTCAGTCCCTGCTAGAGAGCAGGTACTTTCATGGGAGAAAAAGGTTCCCATTTCTGATTGGCTGGGCGGATTGCAAACCACGCCCCGTAAAACTCCCAAAAAGTTTTGTGAAGCCGCCATTTTATTTGCTCGCATTAGCATTATTAGCATTAGCATTAGCCCAGCACACCAACAGAGAGAGACTAACTTATGGCAACACAAAAGAAAACATGGGAGCGGTGGAGATGAGGAGGTGTCGGCGTTCTGGCGATGTACTCGGAAGGCTTCAGTAGAAGCTGCTGGGAGTCCCAGCAGCTTCTACTGAAGCCAGTCCCCAACTCCGGGGACTTCCGGCCGGGGACCTCGGGTGGCAGTATACGCCGTGAAGTTGTTTGCGGCCTGCCAGTAAACCCAAAGCAGAAGAAGAAGAAGTGACGTCAGCGGCTTCATTTGCCTAATCCTCCCTCAGGGACTTATTCCGGTGTGAACGCGATCTGCTCTTTAGTTCATCAGAACTAAAGAGTTCTGATGAACTAAGTTCTGATGAACTAAGTACGGCAAAGTACTTGGTGTGAAAGCGGGCTAACGGTGCTCTAGGAGGAGATTCAGGTGATAAGGGGGGGGGGGGGGGGTTACCTTGGTTGGTGATTGGCTAATGGTTACACAAGCCAAAACATCGTTATGACATCACAAAGTGGCCAAAATCTGATCAGCTCATTTTCAGACAGGTTTTTATATAAATGGATCAGGACAAAAAGAGAGAGAATCTTTGTTCCTGAAACTTTCAGTCTCTTTACAGAGAGGGGACACATGTTGATGTAGAAAAGACATGAAGAAGAGGGGACACATGTTGATGTAGAAGAGACATGAAGAAGTAGATTTTGCATAATAGGTGACCTTTAACTAAAGAGGGGAGGCAGCACGTAACTAACGGTGTGAGTCACACAGTAAATAGTACCTAGTAGCCAGCCACCTCTCACATTCTCACAGCAAAGTGCAGGTGAAGCTTCGTCGCTTCAGCTATACATTTACAATCACAGCTTACTAGAAAACCCAGAGGCATAGCAGCCCCCGGTGATTGCCAAATCCATTTAAGGCCTTTTCTAGGCATCAGCGTGCCTGTACCGCTACAACTCATTAAACAGTCAAATCGTCTCAAAGTGACTCGTGAGATTAACACAACAATATCCCACCCAAACCTTCCTCATTGATTGCAAAACCCTAAAACATAAAAAAACAAATATAGACTGATACTATCCATCTATTCTCTGCAAGTCGTCTTTTTAATAAACTGACCTACAGCTGAGGGGCGCACACACTTATAATTAATCTCTTAGAGCAACAGAATCTCCGTTGCAAAATACAATATGGCTGTTTTCAATTAAGACTTGTGCATTTAAGACCCTGATGGCCCATTGTATGCAGGAAGTACCAACAACATCCCGTCAGTAGTCACCAAAATATCCACAAGTTCTAACGCATGCTAGCATCATCATCTTTATAGCATCACATATACTATATCCAGGGAAATAAACCTCTTACTTTTTAAAAGTTTAAAGGACTCAAAGCTATGTTCTGACACAGAACAATAAATCAATTTAACAGTTACATCTAATCTCTCCGTTTGACACAAATGCACACGATAATGAACCATGTCTCGGTACCAGTCCCACTGTAAAGCTTATAAAAACACTCAGATCCAACACACCTCTCGCTGCGGGGTAAAGCTGTCTGAAACCTGGGCGCTGGTAGCTTTGAAGGGGTTTCTGTTAACGTTTCATAACAACTAATCCAACGTGTGAAATAAAAATAACTCCTGAAAGTGTGACAAACATCCCCCAAAGCGGCGCGAGCACAGCTGATCCCTACATCCCGTCGTAGGTGAAGCTCTCCATCTTCACAGTCTGTCTGATGAGCAGCTTGGACTCCCGCCGCTCCTCGTTCTTGATGGACTTGTTGATGTCCATGATCTTTTCACAAATGTATTTGTTCACTTTGGACAATCGTTGCGTGATCTCCGCACTGTCGGCGGTCTCTTGAGACACTCGGTCGTAGAGACACTCTGTGGGAGGAGCCAGTGTGAGTACAGAGAGTTAAACATGGGTTAAAAATCTTCTTTTATGGGTTTTTTTTGTTGTATATTTTCTTTGTGAATTGGTTGTGTGCAGTTAGACTATAATATACATACTTTGTGACTCCAAAATAAAGAATACAAAATAAAGGATCATCATTTTTTGTCTGTTTTCTAGGTCTGCACAATTAATCCAAATGTTATTCAAATGAATAATAATGCATTTTAGTGAAATTCATTAAAACTTAATGAAAAAAACACACTTAAAATATATAAAACACAAAATGAATTACAGATTAAAAGCGAAGAATTACAAAAAATTGTAATATCGTGTAAAATCCAAATCTCAGTTAGAGCTAAATTTGGTTTTAAAACACATTCAAATATCATTTTATATTTATTATCGTGGGGCTACAGAGACATTCAGGCATATTCAGTATCCTGAAAAACTCAATAACAAATCCTTATTCAGCTTAAATCCTCCAAAAAAAATCTAACTGATTTGATAAATGAACATTTTAATATATTTTTCGATGATAATTCAATTGTTAAATATAATATCACAAAGCATATCATCAAAATAATCAGAATGACTTTATTTTTTTTCAAATTGTGCAGCCGTACTTGTATCTAATAAATATAACTCCATGACTTTAAGGCTGTCTGAAAAAAGGAATCATGTTTCCTTTCCTGAAGTTTTCCGACTTGTCTCAGCTTGCTAAGAATTCCTCGGAGCAGAGATTGATCTCCTGCTCAATCTTGATTTTTTAGTTTAAAGACAGACAGAGGTGGGAAGTAGTGGAGTACAAATACTTTGTTACTGTACTTACAATAAGTACATGTTTCTGGTATCAGTAGTTTACACCACTACTTATTTTTCTGACCACTTTTTACTTTTACTTCTTACATTTTGAACACAAATACCTGAACTTTCTACTTCTTACATTTTGAACCCAAATACCTGTACTTTCTACTTCTTACATTTTGAACACAAATACCTGTACTTTCTACTTCTTACATTTTGAACCCAAATACCTGTACTTTCTACTTCTTACATGTTCCAAACAGGCTGGTTCCTTTAGTCTGAATGTGTGTTTGGTGGCGTGATCATTATTATTTAGAGTCATTGCGTGCCTATTGATTTGAACACGATCCGTGTATCCATCATTTCCTGGTCTTCTCTAATGAAGAGGGACCAATGAAAACGTTGTCATGTTGCCGTTGTTCAGCATGGAAACATTCATTAGCTAACAATGACATTATTGTTCTATTAATATAAAGGGAGGTCAGGTACTCTTTAAAACAGATGGTAGTTATGGGTACTTTTTACTTAAGTACATTTCAAAGCCCATACTTCTTTACTTTTACTTGAGTAAAGAAGTTTAGTCAGTACTTCTACTTTCACCAGAGTATTTTTAAACACGAGTATCTGTACTTCTACTTGAGTAAAGGATGTCTGTACTTTTGCCATCTCTAAAGCCTGTCTCTTACCTCTGACGATCTTCAGTTTGCTCGGGGACAGCGGGGGTTTGGGCAGCGCGTCTTTCTTCTTCTTCGTGGCCACTCCCGTGACGCTGCGGTTCTTCAGGGTCTCTGTTCCCCAGATCATGACTGCCAGGTTCTTTGTGAACTTGGAGTCTCCCTGGGTGCGCTGCAGCTGGTGCCACTTCTCCTCCTCCACCCAGATCCCTCCGCCAAGGTGTACCTGCAGAGAACACCACCTTTAAAAACATGTGCAACCACATTCTGCTGTGAGTGTCGTCTGCACAGAGCCAGAACATTTAAAATATCTAAAGCAGAGGTGTCCAAACTCTTTTCACCGAGGGCCACATACAGAAAAATATAAGAAGGGCTGGGCCGCTCACTAGAGGTGAGGTTTATTGCCTCATAAGTTCAATTAAAAGTCAGTAAAATCAATTATGCCTATTACTTGAATATGCTTTAAGAAACAAATCAGCCTACATCACAGCTCTCCAGAGGGTTTCATTTATTTTGTTGGCAGCTCATTCCTTAAAACAGAAGCTTCAGATTGCTTATAATTAGGGGAAATATGAAGAGTATATTTCACGCTTGTTATACAAATAAGTCATTGGGCTTTTTTCTTATCAACTCAGATTTGGTAGGAAATGTTTTCAAATGTAATAGACTGAATTTATTTGAAAAGTGGGCTTCTTAACACATGAATACTACTGTGTAATAAAAGTACAATACAAGACAAGCACAAGTTTCATTTGTGGGCCGTATTTCATTATACTTTCAGAATTCGCTGAGAATTCGCTGAGGGCCGATTCAAAATGCTTCAGTAAGCTACAAGCCATCAAGAAAACTGCGATCCTCTGCTGCTGACGGTTTATTAGAAGTTCCCAGAAACAGCGATAAAAAGAAGTTTGGTGACTCAGCTTTCATTAACTCTGCCCCAAAGCTATGGAACAAAATACCTGCAGACATCAGGGAAGTCTTTAAAAAAACAAACTTTTAGGAAGCAAACTCCTCTCTGCTGCACTTTCTCAATTTAACCTGTCACCTGATTGGGTGTTGAATTTGCACTATCCGCCTTTTAAATCACAATTTCATCGTTGTACCTTTAATCTAAATGTATTTTTTACTCTATGCTTTGTTTTGATGTCTTTTACTGGTATCTGTATTCTGTGTGATATGAATCTTCTGTAGATGTCTATGTGAAGCACCTTGAACTGCACTTCTTGTATGAAAGGTGCTATACAAATAAAGATTATTATTATTATTATTAATGCGTTCTGGCTTTTACCATTTCAGTTTTAAAACAACAGCCCACAATGCTTTCCTCTGCAACACAGTGTCATGCAAGATTCAGACAGTACTACCTATAAGACATCTGTGACATATCAGCAACAATCACTTACTTTTAATGTAGTTTCTATGCCTTTATCTGTAAATATGTCACAAACCATTTTAGCAAACGCTAAACTTCGTCATGCAAGATTCAGACAGGACTAAGAAATATGTCTGTCTCATCCAAGGGGGAAAACAAATGCCTTTTTTTAAATAAACAAACGCTATTTAAGTTCCCCAAGGCGCCTGCAACGATAGCACGGACATCAAGTTATAATATGATAAAATGACATCCTTTAAATTACTTTTACATTAAATTGTGTACAGCTTCGATGAAAAACTGTTCTGTTAAATCCAAATTAAATTACGGAGGGTTGTGGATGCTCTGAATAGAAAAACACTTCCCACTTTTATTCACAAAGGTCCTAACTGTTGAGAGACTTTATTGGGTAGTATAGTGCCTGTTGAATAAATGACTCTGTGCTAAATGTTTAATATTCATTTCAGTTCAATTTCAGTGTTAACAGTGCCCTCAATTTGATTAGATTATTGTTTAAATTGTGTGGTTTTATTACACGTTCCTTTCTGTTTAAAAGGGTGCACTTGATTAAGAGGCTGTTATATTATCATGGAAGGAATACAAATGGCCTTACATCATAACTATAACTATTTCTTTAATAAAAAAGGGTTCAGAGTGAAAGGCGTATTACCCAACTGTTACAAAACCTTTAGAAGTTTTCGACTTAAAAATTGCTCTAGTAATTTCCTAAAAAACAACACAAACAAACAAAGCTTAGACTCAGATAAACAAATCTTGTTGACGTTGCTTCAACATCTTCTTGGGCATGACATTTAACAGCAAAATGACAGTGGTACAGTTTGCTGATAAGACTGGAAGTAAAGGTGGCAATTTCATTAAAGGAAATGTATGTTTAAACAAAATGTAAGCCGCAAGTGACGATGAGGGAAACAAAACAACTCGCCCTAAAACTGAATTTGTTACCAAACTTAAAGCACAAGATTTTACTGGACAAAAACACATGTGCTGTGGCTCAGTGGATAGTATGATGGACTTCGAATCAGGGGGTCACAGGTTCAAACCCCACTGCAGTCAGCATGTCGTTGTGTCCCTGAGACACTTCTCCCCAAATTGCTCCTGTGGGGATTGTCCACAGTATTGAGTATGTAAGTCGCTTTGGATAAAAGCGTCTAACAAGTAACATTAATGTAATATTATTAAACTCAATAAAACCCTATCCAATGCTGATTATGTTGACCACCTTCTGGCCTGGGAGGTTTCTGTCCAAATCCAGGTTCACCCATTCTCCATGTAGGTGTCAAAGCTAAATGGTAAATCAGATCATAGGTTTCTCAAGGCAGCTCCTATTGAGACCAAATTACAAATCCTAAAAAGCACCACTTTCACTAACCAGGAAACATAAATAAGCTCAGGCCTGGATTACCTCCTGTAAGAACTAGCTCTGTACACTTCCAGCGCACGTTGCGTAAGACAAGCCGATTTCCCGCCTATCTAGACTTTACTGGACAAAAACAAATGTGCTGTGTATTGTTAAACTCAATAAAACACTATGCTGATGACCCTCCTTCTGATCTGGGACGTTTGTGTCACCAACGCTCCATTTAGGTGGAAAATATATATATATATTTTTTTAATGTCATTATAGGGTTCTTCAAATAGTTCTCTATCTGTGTTTTTTTTTTTACTTTTATGTATGCACAACGACATCAAGTCAAATTCCTCGTACGTGTCAACCTACCTGGTGATAAACATGTTTCTGAAAAGCTAAATGTTAAACCAGATCATAGGTTTCTCAAGGCAGCTCCTATTGAGACCAAATTACAAATCCTAAGAAGCACCACTTTCACTAACCAGGATACATAAATAAGCTCAGGCCTGGATTACCTCCTGTAGCTCCATACACACTTCCAGCGCACGTTGCGTAAGTCAAGCCGATTTCCCGCCTATCTAGACTACCGCCCTGCTCTTCTAGGTGAGCTAATGCATCAAGGGGGGGGGGGGGGGGGAGCATATGTGACTTTCTCTTCTCCGCTCTCTTATCACTGTTAAGTCTTTAGGCCGGCATCCAAAAGGCTTTTCCCCGTGCAGCTAATGTGCTTTAGGCTCCGGGCCAGCAGACAAGCCCTTTACTGCCCTTAAGTTAGACAAGATTGTTTTCATCCTCCCTCTGCTGTCCCTCCCTTCCCCTCCTCTCCTCTCTCACTGGGGCTAACCTGTCACTCACTTTAAATTCCTCTCGTGCAAATAATTAATATGGGGTCCCTGATGTAGGACACTTCTAATTTGCAAGTGTTCTTCACGCTTGAAGTGGCTTCAGGCCCAAGAGCTTGTAGTACCAATTCTACCCCCCCCCCCCCCCCATCATCAGAGACAGGACGCTGGGTGAGTTACAGCGGGAGGAGGGGTGAGGTTGAGGGGGAGTAAAGAACCCTAACAGGCTAATAAACACTGATGATGCTGGCTGAGCTTGCAGGAACAACAATAATCTTCTCAACCTTGTTTACCGGCTAAAGGACTGATCGACTGACGGCAGGTTGCCAGGTTCATGGGAGGCAAGAGGAAACACAGCATTTCCTACAAATCAGTAAACACTTCCCACGGACGAGAGGCGAGGGATACAAGGGAGGGAAGGGAAGTCAAATCAGGACTGAGAGGGGGGAGAGGGTGGCGGGATATTCGGTGAATTAAGGGTGAAAGTCACTACGTGTAGTTTGATATTCGACCAGATAAATGTGTTTTTTCCTGTTGCATTCACTCCTGTGCTGATCTACTTCTGTCAATATAAAGTGTTTTTATTCATCGAATAGTCGTATGCTCTGTTTAGGACCTGGGAGAGGGGTTAGTAGTGTTTGTTGGTTTTTGTTTATTGCGCTTGATTTTGGTTTGTGAACGACGGGGGAGAGGGTGGTGGGATATTCGGTGAGTTAGGGGTGAACGTCCCTATGCGTCAGACATTCGACCAGATAAATAAAAAGTGTTTATTGTAGTTTTATTCACAATATAGTACACATAATAGTTTTCTATCTGTGTTTTTCATTGTTGTTTTACTTGTATGTATGCACCACGACACCAAGTCAAATTCCTCGTACGTGTCAACCCACCTGGTGATAAACCTGATTCTGATTCACCTCTGTCAATATCGAGTGTTTTCTTTCATCAAAAAAGTTGTACTGTATGCTCTGTCTATGACCTGGGAGAGGGGGGTTTTATTTTGCTTTTGGTTTGTGAATGACTTTCTGTTATCTTTGTGTATGGAAGGTCCCGACAAATAAAGTCTGATTGATTGAAATGATAAAAAGTATAGTGACAGAGTGACAGCATTGTTTTTCTAGTTTGAATATTTGAGCTGGGGATTCCCTTTTTCTTCGTGATTTAGTTTTCAAGAAATGATGTCAAAAAATACAAGAAAGAAAGAAAACACCACCTCGACTACATGGAAGTAGACAAGCGGTGAAGTACAGATCGACGTAAGGCAGGGGGGTCAAACTCAAATACACAGTGGGCAAAAATTCAAAAATCTGTACTAGTCGAGGGCCGGACTGGTTCAATGTTTATTGCAAAACTTATTGAATGAACTTATTGCACATATTAAACCTGGAACTAACAAAGCTTAAATGATTGCCTATAAAAACAACTCTTATGATTACATTTTTCCACAGGCCAACAACAGCTCAAAAAAACAAACCTGTCCTGTTGTCGCAAGAAAAAAAGTGCAGAAGGAAACATCCATTAACTCAGTGTGCTGCTCTGTGATGCTAGTTCAGCCAGATACTTGGCATCTCATCATGGGTGCAAGTTCATCAATGTTTGGGCTCAGGCTCTGAGCTGAGGAGACCCTCAGGATGGAGTGAAGGTGTGCGTGCAATATACCGGCGGGCAAGATCTAATAGTAATTAGAAATTATCCTGCGGGCCGAAATTAAATCTACCAAGGGCCTGATTTGGCCCCCGGGCCTTGAGTTTGACACATGTGACGTAAGGGATAATGTGCAGCGACTTGGTCATTATGGGGAAAAGAACACCCGACAGGCTGTTCAGGAGCCCGACGCGAAGCGGAGGGATCTTGAACCCGCTTATTACAAGCCCACATTCTCAACAAAGTAACGATATGACTCCCAATATTAATTGAAATGCTTTTATAGATTTAGAAAATGTAGTAGGCTATTATTTATTTAAAATGACATGCACCCGCTAAGAAAAATAGTCCGTTGTTACTGTTTGAACTAACGTAGCAACGGCAGGAACTGCTTCGATAGCGTTTTTGCGGACCTTTTTGATCAAGATTTGAAAACATCGTTGCTTGCTTTAAAAGTAGCACGATTCATGATGTCAAACCTTGGAAAGTATCTAGATATCCCTGCCCTAATGCCAAAGGAACTGGCAACTGAATATGTTTTGCCGTTTGATGTCTATGTCTGGACTGTTGCGTAAAAAGGAGGGTTTCTGCCCCGTTACTTCTCCGCTGTTTTCTTGTCGGAGTTTGCTTTTCGGCCAAACTGTATACAGTTAAATCGACCGAACTTCTTTCTGCAGATTTGAGCGTCCTTAACAACGGTCAATAAGTCCTTGACAGCGGTCTGTCTGTTCTGGATTAACAACGTGTCACGTGTTCTGAATTGACCAATCAGAATCGTGTATTCAACTAAGCCATGTAATAAGAGTTAATACATCTATTAAACTTTTTGAAACGTGATATTTTCTGCATGATGTAGCGTCAGTTTCTCCATTGTAGTAATGCATGTGGACTGCTAGTGCTGCCCGTCCCATGAAACTTATCTTAGATGCATCTGTCATCATGTATGAGTTAACACTACTAAAATATTACCTTACCATTTGCTTCTTTTGTTGTTTGCTATGAAAAGCAGGCTTACCCTGTACATATTGTACAGTCAAAAGACTTGTTCAAGAGGATTTGTTTGTTCATTTTGCTCAGAACTTTGGACAAGACCAGACAGCCTAAGGGAAACAAGAAAAGCCAGCAAAATAAAGCCCTCAGCCCAGTGAGACGTACCTTCCCATCGTTGCAGGTGTACACTGTTCTGGGTGAGGGGGAGTAGCTGGAGCTGGTGTTGGCTTCTTCTCGGCACGTCTCCTGCGCCTCAACAATGGGTTCAACAACTTCAGCCTTGATTGTCTGAGTGCCGTTGTCATGCATAGGCTCTGGAGAGAGATACAAAGATTACAACATTAAACATCATAAAGAAGATACAAGCACTGCATCTTCATCAGAGACTCTTCCTCCCTCACCACATCACTCAAACCCCACCTGTTCAACACTGCATTCAACCTCTGACCATTCCCCCCCTTTCTTCTGTTTTTGTTTGTCTCTTTACGTATTTTCTTCATTTTTGTGTTGATATATATATATATAAGTGTCATGTATTATTATTATTACTACGAGCAGGACCTGTGAACTCATACTTGTTATTTCTTGTTATTGTAAAAGTTATAGGTTTTTGTATTTGTTTAAAACAATGAATCCAATACATCACGGACGCTGATGACGATGACCTAATCTTTTATAAAAATTAAGCTAGAGGGGGTAGGACCAGATTTTTTTTAAAGCTTCTTCTTGCCCCTGTTTAACGTGACAGAGACTATTTGAGAATGTATCTATTTGTATTTATTTTTTGCTTCTCTTTGTTATAATTATTATTATAATCGTTGTTTGTTTTGTTTCTGACATGTTCAATAAATTGACTGATAAAAATATATTTTGAATATTAAGCTTCATCACTATGTGTCCTACTCTTCCAGTTTAACCTTTCACTTTCCAGTTTTCCAACAAAGTCAGTGCAGTTTGAGCTGTAACAATTTTTTTTGAAACCATTTCACTTTTCTGCATTTCTCCGCTAAGTTCAGCAACACACTTACTTTGTTTCTGTGGCTAAAAGCAGCTACAGACACCATTCAACTAATAACATATTCAGCTTTTTCTGTATTTTCAGCTAAATTCAGCAACAAATGTGTGCAGCCTACAGCATTTTCTAGTCTAGTCTAGTTATTATTATTATTATTATCAGTCAGCACCTCAAGCAAAGCTCACAAACACTTGACAACACACTCAGTAAACAACCAGTTGCACTTGAATCCCTTCAGAGTCTAGAAGTAGTTTTCTGCTCTTCACCCCTGCACATTTCCCCTCCTCTTGTCTGACATGCTTCCTGTTCTGGGCCCAATGCGTCCGTGTGCCTCGAAACACTCAGATATTTTAGCCCAGTAAGTAAGCTGGCTTGGTGTTGGGCCATGTTAAGCCCCAATGTAGCTGATGAGTTTTAATATGTGTTCCCACAGCACACCAGGCTCTAATCTGCAGACGTCCATTAGAGGGTCCCGGCAGACAGTAGCCTCTGTCCTGATCTACGGGGGGTCAGAGGTCAACTCCAACATCTGGCAAAGCTCCAGTTTCTACACTGCAATGACACCGCTTTTAATCACACTTACACCCCCTTAGGACCTTTTTCTTTTACGTCCATGTTGACAGGTTAAAGCGGCCCAACAGTATGTGTGAAGCGAGGGGTTCTCAGCAACTTAAAATGTTATATTGTTTATACGATTTTTCATTTTGTTTTTAATGTATTTAATGTTGAGCGCACTGGTCCTGTAACAAAATAATTTCCGAATTTCCATCCATCCATCCATCCATCCATCCATCCATCCATCCATCCATCCATCCATCCATCCATCCATCCATCCAGCCATCCATCCATCCATCCTCTGACCGCCATATTGACATATCAGCAACATCCCTTCACTTACTTTTACTGTAGTTTAGTTTCTATGCCTTTATCTGTAAATATGTCACAAACCATTTGAGCACACGATTCTTACACTTCTTTTTCTCTAAACCTAATATAACTGAATCAGAACAGTCTTTTATTAAGTGCCTTTAGCAATGACAAACTTAATGTAGAAGATAGGACGGACAGTACCCTAGCAGTAATGTTGCAGGCATTACAGTGCCTTTTATTTAACTTCCTGTATTGGATATACTACTTTTCTGTTGCTGGACTATATCGTTGTTATAATGTGTGTGTCTCATAACTATTACAAAAAACAAGAAGTTGTAATTTACTTGAAGTTTTTTGTGTGTTTTGAGACGGACACTTCCTCACTGACTGCTTATCTTCCACCCATAGCTGTGCGAGATGAAAGATCTGTCTTTGAATTCCCTTGCCCATGATTTTTTCTTTAATTCTTATATTTTAAGTCTTGTTGGAGAGTTTCGGGCTGAACAGGAAACTGTTGCTGTTATGGAAATGTTGATACAGTGGATTCAAAAAAGGGCTGAACAATACAAACGTTGCATGACTTTCTGCTTTGTGAAATGTTCTAGCAAAATGTGTCTGTTCACACTGCTGCAGGTGAGCTTTTGAAACCAATATCTTTAAAAATTGCGACCTAATAATTCATCCTATTTGGCTTCACTGAACTCACAACCAACTTGTGTTTTAGGAAGGTCACTCGTCATTAATCCTATTCTAATCTGTCAACCTAAAAAGCAAGTCAAACCAAGCAGTCCTAACTCACACTGATCTACTTTGGTTTCATTTGTAACGTTATCTTAAAATCAGAAGAGACACACAGAATTTTTAAAGCAGTCCTAAATGCTCATGTCTATCTAAGACGAAATATATGTTCTTAAAGCACAGTAAAACTATTTAAGGGCCTTAAGCTGAATCTTTTTTTCTAACTTTACAACAATGACGTTTGGCATTTGGCACTGTTGCTAAAAAAAGTAAATGGATCCTTTTCAGGTCAGAGGATTTAAATCAGTGCGTTGTTTAAAGATACAGCAAACAATAGGATTAGAATAGGCCAACACACTTGCTCTCACAACCTGACTGTGCTCAGAACAAAAGGCTCTTAATTGCAGTGCTCCTACTATATAAGTACTTCTTTAACTGTTGTGCCTCTGTTGTGGCAGAGCCTTTTCATTCAGAGCCCATTTACACGGGAACGCAAACGAAACGCAAACAACCGAATTCGATATCAAAAAAGTCTTCCGTTCACACGGATAGGGCTCAATAAACGTGTCCCTTCACACGAGACCGCTCGACCCGCTGGAGACGCTGTAGTACATATGCCGGGCCTGTAAGTGGCGCTGTACTTCCGCCACAAAATACACCAAAAGCAGCGAAGAAGACCCCTGAGCATGGTTGCCCTTCTGTTTATTCTCCGCGGTGGATTTAGCAACATGTAGTTCTTGTAGTTCTCCATGTCCACTTGTTGCTGATGGTTGTGGTAGAGGAGCTGTAGATTTTGCACTAACATCTGTAGCATGGTCAGTAGCTACTGACAGTAGCTACTGACCATGCTACAGCAGTGAGCAGCAGAGGTGGGGAGAGGCGGGGCTATGGCTTCATCGTTATCAGGAAAATGATCGTATAGGGCGTAGACACAGAGCCGTTTGGCCCCCCAGAGCGTTCCGTCCGCAGCTCTATCCACCTTGGGACCCGTTATCGTTTTAGGGGTCCGTTTCCGCGGTTCCGTTACGGCCTCGTGTGAACGAACGGGCTATACGAAAGAGAGAAGTAGCGGTTACAACCCGTTTCGTTCCCGTGTAAACAGCACATCAGAGCACCTCATCTTTGGATCGTCTTATATTTCAGATCCAGAAAGTTAATTTCGTTGACTCCTTTAAAAGCAAACTCAAACCCATCTCTTCGCATCTGTCTTCCTTGTAAACTAGTTTCCATCTCCATTAGCATCACTTCAGTCACATGCTTTTATCACATGGCAATACTTATGTTGTTGTATAATGTTGTATAATTCCCAAAGATATGAAGTGACTGTTATTTTGTTTATATTGATTGTTGAGTTTTTATCTTAATGTGTGCATATGTATAAATGTGTCTGTTGATATGTATATATAGGATATACATATTTCTATACATATTTTTATATATATTTGTATTTTTGTATTCGGGATTGTGGGAAATGGTATTTCGATCTCTCTGTCTGTCACACAAACGGAAAGATTGACAATAAAGTTGACTTTGACTTTGATAATACGTGGAGCCTACTTCCAGTGTTGATTAGGGAGGCAGGCAGTGTCCACACATTTAAGAGTGGGCTGCAGACTTTCCTCTTTAGTTCAGCGTACAGTTAGGACTGGCTTTAAACTCACTTTTAAACATCCTCATGGACCCTTCATTTTATGGAATTGTAATTATTGTATTCTAACTGTATTTGTGTCGTTGTGTTGTGTACCCATTCATTGGTGTTTTCACCTTCATCCTGTCTTTTTACTCTATTCTCAGACATGTTTGTTGTTGTTTTTACATTATCATTCGTGTTTGTTGATTTGTGAATCCCTCTGAGACAAATGTGATTTGAGACATTGGGCTATAAATGCATTTAAATTGAATTGAATTTATTTGATTTGAATATAGTGGGTTAAAGGTCACTAATAAACGTGTGTGTGTTGGTGTGTGTGCTCCTGGCCTCTCACCGCTGCCCAGTCTCATGAGTAGTACGTCCTGCAGCCTCCTGTTGAAGTCCCTCAGCTCTTTGACTTCTGTCAGCAAGCTGCCGTACTCCTTCAGCTTCTTGGCCTGCTGCACCAGCTGCCTGCGGGTCCTCTCCAGCTCCTGCTGCAGCCTCCTCATCTCCTCCTCCTGCTGCCTGTAGCTGAGCACCAGCTCCTCGTACAGGACTCTGGGAACCACCGCTGCAGACACACAGTCCGTTTCCACCTCCAGAAGCTGCTGTGGCTGTGGTGGATGATGATGAGGCTGATGAGGCTGATGCTCTGCCTCCATATCTTCATCTTCGTCGTCTGCATCCTCTCCCTCTTCACCCAGCCGGTCCTCATCCAAGTCTTCCTCTCCCTCCATACAGGAGCTGGCTGCGTTCCTCTCGAGGCGAGCCACTACTGCTGCGAGGCTCTTAGAGGAGTTTGAAAGGGGCCGTCCGTGGTCCTGAGGCAGGGCCTGGAGCAAATAACAAGGGTTCATTTAGGAAATCAAAGTCAAAGGCAACTTTATTGTCAATCTTTCAGTTTGTGTGTACAGACAGAAGATCGAAATACCGTTTCCCACAATCCCGAATACAATACGTTAATAACCGTGCAATATATACTAAATCCTCAGAACTGTTACAGGATGTGTATTTTGTAAATTGTGTAACTTTTTTTATTATAATACTTTTGTATGCATGCTTCTTAGGTAACATTAAGCTGTCTTCGGCTCTTTTCTGCTGTAACAATGTACATTTCCTCTCTGTGGGACTAATAAAGGGATTCTGATTCGGAAAAACAATATATACAAATATGTATATACCTATATATTCATAATCAACAGACACATTTATACATATGCACACATTAAGACATAAATAAAAGCACAAGAATCAATATATACAAAATAACAGTCACTTCAATATCTTTGAGAAATGTACATTAGTGCAAGACTGTCCATAGCAGCTTAAAAAGTGCCTGGTGCTGGATTTGAGTGTGTGAGTGTGTTGAGTGTCTGAGTGTGTGAGTGTGTGAGTGTGTTGAGTGTCTGAGTGTGTGTGGTGTTAAAGTCCAGTGGAGGCGGGGGGGAGATACAGGCCGATGCAGTGACATTGTAAAAACTTTAAAAGGTTGATCATTAAAACACAAAACAGGTGTTTGGAAGAGGGCCTAATACACTTTAACCGAATATCTCAACGGTCTGCTGCATCAGTGCACTTAATGTGAGATGTTGTGGTTCAGTTTAACACTTAGCAACAACAGACTGACTGTCAACAGTTTGTTTTGACTGTTGATCTCACAGGAACTGGGAGAAGAGGAGTCAGCGAGTTCTTTGATGAGCCGCTCAGAGGATTTGTCTGTGGAAGGGCAGCTGTCCAGAGTGCTGAATTTGTGTTAATCCAGCATATGGTAAAAATAGCGTGGGGGATTTTGGGTGTCAGCCAAGCTTATTGAAGTGTAACAAAGTTTAACCAATAGATACGTTTCAAAATAACATGACTCATGCTGTCATACATGTTCCCACAGTTAGTGCTGATATAAGTGTGATTCAATGAGGACAAAATATTTAGGGTCCTTAGCGACACGACGTCAATATAAGTGGGATACTTCATCAGAAATGCACTAATCTGAGCCACCTCAAATACGGTTGATTTTAATTTGTTATCAATCAATCAAAGTTTATTTTATTTAATGTCACATTTTAGATTTTTCTCAATGGACTTTACAGTTTGTAGAGAATATGAATACCACACTCTCTGTCCTTGGACCCTCACATCGGACAAGAAAACCCCCCCAAATATAAACCCCAGTTAATGGGAGAGACCCCCTAGTTAATGGGAGAGACCCCCCAGTTAATGGGAAAATTGATAAAACTCCTGGGAGAGAAACAGAGGAGGGATCGGAAGTGCAATAGCTGTCGTGTGTAAATTGAAAAGATAATACATACATATTACATCATTAACTTAGCGTCTTTGAGCATTAGGAAAAGCGCTATAAAAATCCCATGTATTATTATTATTTATTATTATAATATATTGATATACAATATACCATAACAAAGTTTTAATTGACTCGTTCTACAGTATTATTAGATAAGATCTTTCAGTGTAAACAAGGGGGAAGTTTGATGGATTTCATCACTGGTGTCACTATAAGCACAACTTGGTGTATTATGAAGTGTGATATCTGATCTACGTGAGCCTACCTTTTTATGTCTGAGTGGCATTCTCTCCTCTCCAAAATTGTTCTCAATTGAGTTTCCTGAATTCTTGATGGACATCTTGGGAATTTTCATCTTCTTTTGCATTATACTCTCTTCAAATTCCTCTACTGTATCTGTGGAGTGCAGAAATAAGAAGCAGGGAGAAACTCATACATTTTTCAAAAAGTTTTCATAAAACTTAAAAAAGTACCTGCAGAATTATTTCATCCATTTGTCAAACTGGAGCAGAGGGCGTTTGGTCTCTCCATTCTGCTACAACAAACTAACTTTAGCACCCTTAGCATAGAAGTTAAATGTAAGATAAACAGATACACATAGTCCTGGCATCATGGCTGTAACACAGTGTCACTGCTGCTGTGTGAGGTGTGTTAAACAGGTCGGTGAGGACCAGACAGCTCAGTTTGGGGATTAGTGATGCAGCTAAGATCGAGCATGGAAAACCACCGTGAGCAAACATCATTGAGACTAACGTTAAGCATGTTATTTTACACCACATCACATGTATGCACTGTCATGAAGCAGCCATGACATGTCACTGACAGCTGTATGGCCATTAATATCTGGTGATGACTGCAGCACCGCATCCGCTCTTTGGCATAAACCAACAGATAAGCTAACAAGCTAACCGCAACCCAGAAAAAGGGCTTCAGCTACAGTCTAGTCTACATGTCTAGACCTTTAACATATACATGAGGGGTCCACCACTGTCACATGTGTTTACCATGTTGTGACGCGCTGCTAACTAGCGCGTCAGTGCTAACATGCTAACGCGGAACGAATACACATGAAGCTAGCAAGTGTTAGCTGCGTGTTGTAAACAACCATGGTGCCTGTGTAATGCCACGTATTAAAAGACACAAAAACTACTCTATCGAAACAAAACAAGCACTCTGGGAGAAAACACCCTGAGTGTTTATAGTCTGCATTGCTGTCAAGGTATGGCAACCTACCAAACTTATCTTAGCATATCTCACTAGCTTATCTAGCTAGCCGAGGACGTTGTTGTGGCTTCAGTGTCAGACAGCTGATCACGTCTCTGACAGATCGGATGAAAAAAGGACCGGCTTTGACACCCTGACACGTTCCGCGCACGTCAACGTTACTTAGTGATGAAAAAAGAGCATTCAAAAGGAGAAAAGCTGATGTGTTAAGAGGTTAACTTACCTGCAAGGGCAAGGATCTGCGCTTCGCTCGGCTGGCCTGCACTGCTGCCATTCTCTTCAGTTCTGTGAACCAGATACACCTTCTGATTATCAAAATCTGTCCTGTGCAGAGGTCTGAAATCTTCCACTGTGGAAACGGGCAACGCGTAGCACATATCGTCTTCAAAGAATCTAACAAAAGCATACATTATTTACTTCTCTTTGGTCCTGCACTTTGGATATGGTTGACAGTTTTTCCTCACAAAGTATTACAAAAAAACAAATACACATAGGGGGGTTGGGGAGGGTGTCGGCGCTCGGCTACTCTTGCCTGGTCCACATCACCAGGGAAGATCATCAAGGCATGAGTAATAGACATAACATCAACTTTACTGTAAGAGAAATATTAAAAAACTACTTTAATTTATTTATGTAAACATTTGAAACACTTTATTCATAGCACCTGTAGTGTAATAAATAAATAAAAGAGACCATAAGACTGATCCTGAAGTCACCACTCACCATTTTTATAACAATACGTATTATAATACTGTTTATTTCAAATATCCACATATTAATATATCATTAGAATATACAGTATTTATTCTACTGTGTATTATTTCTGCTTTTATCTTATTCTATCTTACATGTACATAGTTGACTTATTCCTGTATTTTACTTGCACCATTTTTCATTGCACTATTTCACTTCCTTATTCCTTTTATGTCGTAAGTATATTGTATATTGCACTGTTGATTCGGGACCTAACATTGCCATTGCAAACAACTAGTCTTTAGCTATTGTGCAAATGACAACATTTGAATCTTGAATAATAAATAGTTTTTGATTTCTTAAGATATCCAAAATCAAATCAACATATTAAGAAAAGTGTGTTTAGTTTCAAGAATAGTTTTTAAAGGATGAAGCAGGACATTACAGCTGTCATGATTCATTGTGATCAATTAAGACACCAATTACGTCTCACTCTAAGGTAATTGTTTCGGGGAATACATGGTGATTACCTGCCGGTCAGATCTCAGTGTCTTTCTGTGTGCTTTCATGTGTTTCTGGAGCAGCTTCTCCTCTGCTCCTCGTATCACAACAGAAAGACTTGAGGCCAGCTGACAGAAATGAACTCTTTGTTATTGTAAGACATTCAGGTGGTTATAAACACGGGATGGATTTCTCTCAGTTGTTTCTCTAATGGAGAGCACCACAGTCGATAAATGACACTAACAATTTCGTTCTGCTTCGGCTGCTGTAATTGAAAAGTAAGTGATGCAGAACTTTATAAAGCCTTTTCCCCCTCTGATATTTCCTTTCATAGTTTCAGACATTTAGTTAGTTATGATTAGGCCTGTTTGAAATGCCAGCTTCCCTCTGATGTTTGTTCAGTGTGCTGTATGACCGCTTCCAGAGTCTGTTAGATGTATACAAGATAATTTAGAAACAAACAAACAAAGCAATAACCATAACTCTCCAAACATAATAAACGTCATTATATGTCAGTTATTGGAGCGGTGTTTTCAATACAAGGGAGTTGTTACATGCTTTGCTTTCGAATAGCTCACTGAAGCACACTTAAATACATTTACAGAAGCTACATCGTGCAAAAGACAGTATAATTAGAGTACTTCTAGGCATGGTAATTCCTGTACAGTATATCAATGCACTGACACGTTGGCAGGTTGCCTGAAACTATATCAGGAATGAGAGTGATGGACAAGAGATTGGAGAAGCTTCTGAACAAGTCGAACAGAGGATTACAGCTAATCTGATCTTCTGTTCGATGGCTCTCCTGTGAGGCTGCTCACTTCCTGCAGTCTTTCAAGTGGCCGGAGTTTAAAGAGGAACACTTGTCCATTTAAAAGACTGGTGTGATGTTAATACAGCAAGTTCAGTCAAAATGTAAACTTCAAAACTACATTTCGTAAATCCTTACAAGTTCATGTAGACGCAACAAAGATGGAAGTCTGCCTGGAGACAAGTTGACGAAGTTGAGCGACTTCATGTGACAATGACATTTCCATTTACAACAGTATACCTGCATCCTTCCAGACACAGCTTCCAATTGGTCAAACTAAAGTGAACTCCCCACAATGCTAAGACAGCAAGTCCCAGTGGCTGCCATGACTTTTTATTTTTATATAAATATTTTAAATAGTTTTTTTCCAAAATGTGTAACTGTCACAAAACCTAACTCCCCCCAGGAAAAATAAATTATTCACATTGTTGCTTTATTTTCTTATTAAATCAAATAACTATTCATATCTTACACTTTTTACACTTTTTTTAACAACTATTTCATTACTTTCTTATTTGGTTTTTAGCTTGTTGTCATTGTATTTTCTTGGCTTTCTAATGACTGTTTTTGAATCTAATGTTATAATGTGTTTCTGTTGCACTGTGTCTTAAGGCTTTTATGGTTTTTGTTAAGCACTTTTTTACATAATTTATAAAACTTGCTATAATCTAATGACTAACACACATTCCTGTTCATGCCAATGTCCTTTGAACAGTTGGACATGTCTGATCTCCTACACTACATCATGTCAGCTTTTGTTGAAACTATTCTTATGCACTAAAGTCTCACAGTTTAACTCATGTGCTCCTTTTACCTCATTGTCATTATTTCATGCTACGTTGCTCCACTGCACTGCTCATCTAGTCTGCAGGTTACATTCAAAATGGCTTTTCTAAACAAGTGCAACATTTCAATGACTGCAGCCACGTGTTTGCAGGTATTGTGGGTTTATTTGCTAACACACACAACATAAAGAAACCCTAGGATGGATGCTACATTTCAGCCTCTTAGGGAGAAAATTGATTTATTTAGGACCAACAACCAATGGGAGAAGCTATTGAAGTGCGTCACAGCTAAACTAGTAATGTACTGTCATTTTTAAACATCCCATGTCCACCCGCATGTTTTTATTTTTGCCAATTAGACTCAAGACTCCTCTCTGACTTTTACATTACAGTCAGTCAGAGGCTTTTAATGAGAAAACATTGAACATATTACAATACATGTCACTTGTTAGACGCTTTTATCCAAAGCGACTTACATACTCAATACTGTGGCAATCCCCACAGGAGCAACTTGGGGTGAAGTGTCTCAGGGACACAACGAGATGCTGACTGCAGTGGGGTTTGAACCTGTGCCCCCCTGATCCCAACACCAACGCACTAGTTCACTGCACCACACTCTTCCATATAAGAGTAAGAATGCACGCACGCACGCACGCACGCACGCACGCACGCACGCACGCACACGCACGCACGCACGCACGCACGCACACACACACCCACACACAATTCGTAATCACAGGGCCTGGTGCAACAGTAAGGTAAAAAATGACCTTTCCAAATCCATAACGGTTTTCAATTATCACACTTTAAATACCAGTTAAATGCTGTGGGTCTGTTGTTGGGTGTTGACTTTTCAACATTACGGGAATTAAAAGCACAGCTGCTATGAGGTTAATAAATCCAATCAGCTTTTTGTTTTCATAAATAATGACTTTAACAAACAATATCCACACTGAATTGTTATAGACTATTGACATGCTAAAGGTACAGTGACTCATTCACACTAAAAGAATATCTCTAGATTGTATTTTAGTTATATTTTTTCTGGGGCCATTGATTGGGTAAAGCCTAGCGTCAGGACAGGAGCCAGACATCATGTCCTGCCTATTAGCTCCACACTGCCAGGCTCATCTATCTTTATTGGTCATCCATTAGCCTGTATTAAAGGGAGACACGGGATAATAGCAGTAATGATGCTGATGATGGAATTAGACTGCGGGTACACACGTCATCGTTGCAGTGTTGCGCTTGGAATCACAAAGAGTTCAGACAGATGGACGGACAGATGAGATAAACGAGCACTTTTTAAGTTTCCTATCAGGGTATGTGTGTCAATATGCGACAAAGAAATAAAAGAGAGCAAGATGAGACCGTGCAATTTAGGTGAAAAATGTCTGCGGCGTCAACTTAACGCACGTAGACAGTCAATCTAAAGGCAGCACCTGTGCCAATGTGCAGGACGGACAGATGCTGGTACAGGTGTGTGTGTGTGATGATGGTTGGCAGGGGCGAGATCCAGCCTGAGCAGCAGCACACACACACACACACACACACACACACACACACACACACACACACACACACACACACACACACACACACACACACACACACACACACACACACACACAGCCGCGATGGAGGGATCATTAAGGCGACTTTCTGCAAAGATGCTCTAAGATCAGCGAGAGCAAAATGGAGATATGGGTGTGACGGATTCAGAGGAGTCTTTTATGGTCAATGCGCCTCAGCGATCAATCACAACTGTTTACAATCCAGGGTAAAAAAGCGTTTCCCTCATTCGGTTGAAGGCACGTCACCAGTCTTTCTCTTATTATGCCTCTTAATTAGCTTCGCATGAATTACTAATCAACCATGAAGAAGGCATTCACCAATTTGAAAAGTGATAGCCCATGAAATGAACAGCACAGCCTCAAAAAGCACATCAGTTACTAATGCTGCACAGACAGACCTTTGACTAAAAGAGAGAGAGACAGACAGATGGACGTGGACCACACACACACACACACACACACACACACACACACACACACACACACACACACACACACACACACACACACACACACACACACACACACACACACACACACACACACACACACACACAAACATCTAAAAGCAGACGTTATTGTGAATAAATCCTTCATTAAGTATTTAGAGTGGTAGCAGCGCTGGCCGTGCCTCATGCTGTGTTTAGTCAGTGATCCACCCAGGAGACATTGATCTTCTTCATAAGAAACATAATGACCACCAGAGAAATACTGATCATATTTCAGCTCCAGTCAATTCAGTTCATTAGGGCCGCTCTACCTCCAACTGCAGCCCAGTATTGATCTCTCCACTGTCACCACACTGTTATTCTGTACTAACTAGATAGGGAACTCGCAGAAGTGTAATTTATACAGTGGGAACAGCAAGAGGAACAACAGACATACAGGGAACAAACAAGCAAAATATATGAAATACTGAATATTTCCACATCTGTGAAAAACTGACTGTCTCTGTGTCCTTAGATTTCAATCGTATACATTTAAAAAAACTATTTTACAAGTAGAAGTCCTTTATTTAACTTACTTATTAAAAGTACCAAAGTATTGGCATCAAAATATACATAAAGGGGCAATAACACTCACTCTCCTATTGGCTACATTCTGATATACACCTGAACATCAGCAAGAGAGGACTCTTTAAAGTAGAGACACTACATACTGATATACACCTGAACATCAGCAGGAGAGGACTCTTTAAAGTAGAGAAACTACATACTGATATACACCTGAATATCAGCAGGAGAGGACTCTTTAAAGTAGAGACACTACATACTGATATACACCTGAACATCAGCAGGAGAGGACTCTTTAAAGTAGAGACACAACATACTGATATACACCTGAACATCAGCAGCAGAGGACTCTTTAAAGTAGAGACACTACATACTGATATACACCTGAACATCAGCAGGAGAGGACTCTTTAAAGTAGAGACACTACATACTGATATACACCTGAACATCAGCAGGAGAGGACTCTTTAAAGTAGAGACACTACATACTGATATACACCTGAACATCAGCAGGAGAGGACTCTTTAAAGTAGAGACACTACATACTGATACACACCTGAACATCAGCAGGAGAGGACTCTTTAAAGTAGAGACATTACATACTGATATACACCTGAACATCAGCAGGAGAGGACTCTTTAAAGTAGAGACACTACATACAGATATACACCTGAACATCAGCAGGAGAGGACTCTTTAAAGTAGAGACACTACATACTGATATACACCTGAACATCAGCAGGAGAGGACTCTTTAAAGTAGAGACACTACATACTGATATACACCTGAAAACGTCAAAGTAAAACCACTTGTTGAGCGTAATGGCTCATTTCAGGATCAAATAAATTAAATTCTTGGATTATGATTATTGAAGCATTCATGTGTTCATCACAGCTGGAGCTAATTGTACTTTATATACTGCTGCTGGATGTTTAAACTTAACATTATTATTAGGTGATCTGTATTCTGTTGTAGCTAATCATTTGAATCTATGAAGTTAATAGTAAATATAGTTTACAAATCAATGTAGGGGAGTAAAAAGTGCAATAACCAAACTGTAGTGGAGTTAAAGTATCAAGAAGCATAACAAAAAAGTACAATTTGAGTAAATGTATTTGACTTCTTCCCACCGCTGGCTATCATCAAATGTCACACACCACACAAGAAATCCCTAAAAGTATCAAGGCTGTCCCCGGGTTTCAGAAAGATCTTTTTTCTGCGTCTAATACCCTTTCCATCGTCTCCCCTGCTCTAATCTCCACTTATCTGGCAGCCAGGTGAGCTGCGGCTGCACATGGCTGCTGGGCAGGCTTTGGTCTGAGGAAATACAACTCATCTTAATGCTATTTCTTTCCCTTCCATTTGCTTCCTTTACCCTTTTCCTCCAGGGTGGCTGTCAGACAGAAGAGAGAGAACTTTGCTGCTGTGTGTGACAGCAGGGAGCCGCTGGGATTGGACCACGAGACTCACAGGTGCACAGCATCTGACGGATAATAGCAGATAAAAGCAGACCAACCAGCGGCTCCATGCTCTCCAGGGGATGGGGGACCGGCATGTCGAGGGGCAAAGTGCTCCGACAACTAGCAGCCTTTATTTAACCACCCACAATCCAGACACAGACCCCCTCTCTTATTCACACACACACACCAAGGACAGCCAAGGTCACAGATCTCAGAAACCCTCCGCAGATTCCTTCCTGCAGCTTACTGTACACTTGGGGGAGGTTAAGATTGATTCAGAGCTTAATACAAAGTGTTGGTACAGCTGCTGCGTCTGTAAAAGCACATCAAAACCCAGCAGTTTCTCTTTTTTTGCCACAACGCGCTGCTCTTTTATTACTCTTGTTTTAATTTCTGTTGAAAGAGCTGTGAGTCTCTCCAACGTGTAATAAAATCAGTTTATGCCACAGAGGTTTTTTTTCTTCTACCCCCTTGTATCCTTATTGCATTTCATGTTTTATAACCAAATCAGTTTTTCATCTTAGCGAGCAACTCCGGTGAACAAACCGCAAACACATTTTCATCTGTTTAAGCTAAAATAATGCTGAGACAAAATAAATCTGTGGCATCTCATCTCCTGTCCGCCCTCAGGATGCAAGGGGACGTGACAACAGGAAACACTGTCTGTCTTAACGTCACTGTCTCAGACACATTTAGTTCTGTACAGGAGGAAACTGTCAGGACGAATCTGGGAGTCAGGTGTTGCATCGCCTGAGACAAATAGCCTGACAACAGTCCACACCTCTGTGGTCACAAAGAGACAGTTGACCAGGATTTTAAGGTGTATTTTTGCTTGCAGATGATATTGTTGATCAAATACCATAGACTGTATAAAGAAAGTGGATGCAGTCACCCATTGGTTCGTGAGACTTGAGTTTGGCATTTTGGCAATCTTAATCAATGTCTTTGTAACTAAAAACTACACTAAGTTAAGCTAAATAAGACATTTAAAGGAAACCACAATGTTGACATCACATGTTAATAACAGTAAACACACTGTAGAAAGTTTGTAGAAACAAGAAGGGCACCCTAACACCTGTCAATCACAAGGTATAGCCACGCCCTTATAGTCAATTTGACCCTAAATGAACCTACTATTTGAAAGATTAACATCATCCTGTATTGCACAAGACAACTAGCAATGGAGACCATAACATTGACAGGAAAGCAGGTTTAAGGCACTTCCACATTGACTTCCCTTCCACTTGATCGAAACCATCAAATCTATTGTCGTCATCCACTGTTTTTGGACAAATATTCCTAAATCTAAAAACATTAGCAAATACTAAACATTTATTTCCAATGTCTTGAACATCTGTGTCATTCCTTGTTCTCCATTAGAGGTCAGTACAAAGTCACACACACACCCATCCGCACGCACGCACGCACGCACGCACGCACGCACGCACGCACGCACGCACGCACGCACGCACGCACGCACGCACGCACGCACGCACGCACGCACGCACGCACGCACGCACGCACGCACGCACGCACACACACACACACACACACACACACACACACACACACACACACACACACACACACACACACACACACACACACACACAGTGTCTTTAGGCTGCTGCTCTGTATCTGAACCCACCAGCTGATTTCCCAGTAAAAGCAGGGCAATTAAAATTAAAATTCCCCTACGGAAATCAATAATGTATAACATTTTTATTTATACATACAGACCTCTACGTACACACCCATCGGGCGTTCATGCTCAACACGTAGATCTGAGATAACGACCTTGACCATGGCTGCCAGTAACTCCTGGCAACGTACCTGCGCAGAATATTATCATATGAACAATTTAACAGAGTGACAGGTTATCGTATTAACAATTCATCTTAGCGCTGAGCCTCACTATTAGGAATAGAATAGGAATAGAATCTTTATTGTCATCATACAAAGTACAACAACATTTCTTTGGCAACTCTCACTGCAGTAAAAAATAGACACAAATAAATAAATTAGAGTGGTAAAAGCAGAGGTAGCAGCGATGACAGTGCAACGAGATACAATTCAATGTCAATGTGCATATTTACACTTACAGTCTAAAAACGTTACATGTACAAAACTGTATAAGTGTAGTGTATTTCTAACTGTGTGTTCATCAAGGGTTTTAGTAACCAAAGGATGCAGGTAACATAGCCTTCTAAAGAGTAGTGGTTGCAGTCTTTGAACAGGTATGATGCAATATTTAGCATCCTATAGGCTGTGAGTTACAGTTATATAGCGGCTGTTTAGAGAGTCGATATCCTACGCACGCACGCACGCACGCACGCACACGCACGCACGCACGCACGCACGCACGCACGCACGCACGCACCACACACACAAAAACCAGCATCCTATAGGCTGTGAGTAACAGTTATATTGTGGCTGTTTAGAGAGATGATATCCTAGCGCGCACACACACACACACACACACACACACACACACACACACACACACACACACACACACACACACACACACACACACACACACACACACACACACACACACACACACACACACACACACACACACACACACACAGTCCGAAAACTCAATCCAGCAGCCATAACACACAGACAGAGTGGCATCAACCTCTATTATCTAGTCCCTATGCTGCTAACACAAAAGGCTCCCTGGAACAAAAATCCAATCAGTCCTCAGTTGGAGGATTTTCTCCACAGCAGTGCTCAGCAACACTGGTGGCTCTGCTGCTGACAAAGAAATAATCTCAGAGCCCACAGCCTGTTCACAGCCTGTTTACCGTCACATCGCCCTTTCAGGAAGAGGACAGACAGAGTCTACGCTGTCATTTACTGTCCTCTGAGTTCTCTGCTTTTCTCTGCATGCCAAAACATGAAACACATGGTTAACTGTGTGTACAGGGCGTGAAATTGCAGCATTTGCGACACCGAAAATATTGACTCTAAGCATTAGTTATATAAGCTTGACAATAAAAAAAACAACCTTCAGTCATATAGGCGAGAGACAGTGTTTATGGACAGATATTTCCAATAATGTGCTCTCGTCTTTCGTCTGGTTTCTATTCCACACGGTCCCTTTTCTCTTTATCTGGTAAATTATCACACTCCTTCTTCATTCATTAGTATGCTGCTGCTTATTTAGCTACGCTGCTGAGAAGCCTTCTACAAAATCAACTGGAAAATACTCAATATAAAGCGGCCAACGCACCCCCCCCCCCTCCCTCCCATCCTTCATCTCCTTCTTTGTTTGTATTATGTGTTTTTTTTTAACCACATCAAAATAGGAGCATAGTCCCTCATAATGAAGAGGAGGGAGATCAAATATGCAAATTCTCAGAGAAAGGATATAATTAGGGCAATAATAGGAAGTGTTGTTTTCACAGCTGCTCATTTACACAAAAGCCTGATAGATTTTATTTTAGAAATCGTGTTCCCTCTTCCCTCCCTCACTCCCTCAAGGTGCCTCTAAAAACAAATCTCTGCAGCGCTCAAGCCCGAGAAGTCAGTCAACCTCGCAGAGATGGAGCCGCCCAGAGATTTCTATCAGCTCCGGTCTGAACTAACAGGAGGCTGAACACGCTGTTTCAGGCTTTCACCTTCAGAACAACTGTCCGAAAAGCAGGTGGTTCGGATGGGAAGAATATTTTAGACTTGCTGTTGTATTGAGTATTTAGGTTGTTTTGCACAGAAGGGCCTCACAATTTATTG
This sequence comes from Dissostichus eleginoides, assembly GCA_031216635.1. Taxonomy (NCBI): domain Eukaryota; kingdom Metazoa; phylum Chordata; class Actinopteri; order Perciformes; family Nototheniidae; genus Dissostichus; species Dissostichus eleginoides. Next base: position 34,908,389 of record CM062270.1, on the reverse strand, counting down.
AAATTATATTAAAAAGACAATATTCAAAACACAGAAAGCACAATATCTTTTAGGGTGAATATATGTTAAAATACCATTTTGAATATAGTGTTGTGGTGCTGCCCTACAAATCATCTTCTACAGACTTCTTTACAAATGTGTTCCAAGATCCACGCAACCATGATCAATTAATATACTTTTCAATACAAATACAAATGTTATTTGTGATTTCACAATAAGCTGCACTGTACAGTACTTCATTTTAAATTCTGTTGTTATGTTATCTTATTCTATTTCACATATAAAATGTTACATATTTATGCATTTCTCTTGCACTATTATTGTTTTAATAAGTAGTAGCCTTGGACGAATGATTTTGAATCTTGAGTCTTTTAATATAGTGAATCGTTATTGCATTAACAGTCAAAAATAATCGCTAAATGTAATTGTTTCTGAATTGTCCAACCCTTTGCACCAACATACTGCTGCCACTTGTTACTGTATATATGAGACAATTCAAGGAGGCCTGATGCAGTGAGAGCAAATTAAGAAGAAATTAGAGATCTTGTCTCTCTATTTCAAAAGATCATAATTAGCATTTGGGTGCTTAAGATCGCTCCACACACAAAACTTCCACTACTTTGTTGGCTTTATCGTTGCAACTCAACCCTTAGATATGGATTTTATTTCAGTTCTAGAGTAATTAGATGAAATGAGATGAATGCAAGAAAGAGTGTAGATTTCAGAGTAAGTCTAAGAGGGGATTTGGACAGCAGATAGAGATCAGCTGATGAAAGTCTAAACAACAAAGTCAAACAGTATAGTTAAACCTCAAAGAGTTTAAATATTCATCCTGTGTTTCATGAGGCCAGCCTTCCACAGGATTTAGAGGCAGGAGGGAAACTATTACTACACCCGTGTGACAGAACTCCATGAGTGCAATTTGCAAGAGGACCAACAAATATTCATCATATTCAAAACAACAGCACCACCACCACCGCAAAGACATAAACACATGATATATACCCGTTTGGATGGCTGCCCGGAGACTCTCATCTACAGAAAGGAAGGCTATTAAATGGCTGGGAGAAGAATGGCTGCTGCATTGTGGAATATAAAAACTCTAAATTTGACCCCATGTTCACACTGCAGACAATTTACGCCATTTTCTGACACGTGTTATGCAAGAAAGGCACTGTTTAAGAGGCTCTATTGTGCTTTTTGGGGGTTCTCCTTTCCCTGTAGTGTGTTATTTAGATATACACCTGAACATCAGCAGGAGAGGACTCTTTAAAGTAGAGACACTACATACTGATATACACCTGAACATCAGCAGGAGAGGACTCTTTAAAGTAGAGACACTACATACTGATATACACCTGAACATCAGCAGGAGAGGACTCTTTAAAGTAGAGACACTACATACTGATATACACCTGAACATCAGCAGGAGAGGACTCTTTAAAGTAGAGACTCTACATACTGATATACACCTGAACATCAGCAGGAGAGGACTCTTTAAAGTAGAGACTCTACATACTGATATACACCTGAACATCAGCAGGAGAGGACTCTTTAAAGTAGAGACTCTACATACTGATATACACCTGAACATCAGCAGGAGAGGACTCTTTAAAGTAGAGACACTACATACTGATATATACCTGAACATCAACAGGAGAGGACTCTTTAAAGTAGAGACACTAGATACTGATATATACCTGAACATCAACAGGAGAGGACTCTTTAAAGTAGAGACACTACATACTGATATACACCTGAACATCAGCAGGAGAGGACTCTTTAAAGTAGAGACACTACATACTGATATACACCTGAACATCAGCAGGAGAAGACTCTTTAAAGTAGAGACACTACATACTGATATACACCTGAACATCAGCAGGAGAGGACTCTTTAAAGTAGAGACACTACATACTGATATACACCTGAACATCAGCAGGAGAGGACTCTTTAAAGTAGAGACACTACATACTGATATACACCTGAACATCAGCAGGAGAGGACTCTTTAAAGTAGAGACACTACATACTGATATACACCTGAACATCAGCAGGAGAGGACTCTTTAAAGTAGAGACACTATACTGATATACACCTCTTTAATGCTGGCACTTTATAGGAAATGAATCAAGGCTCCTGGGAGGCTTAAACTACATTTCGGCTAAAAACAGGAATTAAAACCTGTTTTTCTTTGAGTTCATTGCATTCATATTATTTCCCTTCAGTTTATGAGGTCAGTTTTTTTGTTGTTGAGCATAATATGTTTTGGTAGGCAGACAAAAAGCTTGTTGCTGATGGCGTGTTTTTCTGTAATAGCAGCCAAACCAATTTCCACGGCTGCTTTATTTTTCCTAATGCTGTGTTTGTTTTATTAACTGTTGCTCCTCCTGGCAATCTGAGCGACCGCGAGTGCCATCCCGGTAGGAAACCTAATTATCATGTCTACTGTTCTGGTGAGAGTATGAAAGAGATCTGAAACGTTCATTTTTGCGGTTTAATCACAGGCCTATTTTAAGAGGATGAGGTAATAACTGAACCTCCGAATCCTTGCTGTTTATTAGTAGCTTGTAAACGAGGGATTTCTCCACATTAATTATATTTATTTAATCACTGAGAATGAGGTGTTTCAGCTCCAGGGTGTGGAAAGTAAATGCACTTTTGATAAAGCAACTAACAGTACCAACAATGCCAAAAATAACCGTTTTTATTTGTGTTGCTGGAATTTGATGCAGATTGGAACAAAATAATGGTTATTTGGGAAGCTTTGAAAAAAACTAAAAACATCATTACTCCTTATGTCTGAGTTGTATTTGTTTATATTATTCTGTGTGTTTTTAAATGCGTTCTGTTTTTATGTAAAATAATGTAAAGGTGACATTTTAGGTAATATTATTATTTGTGTTTATCTTTTTATTATACATTTTTGAATGTTATTATTATTTTATTTATTTATTATTAATATTATTATTCATCTTTTTATTACATCTTTTAAAATGTTATTATTAATTTTATTATATTTATTTATTATTAATATTATTTGTATTAATAATTGTAATGTTATTATTTTATTTATTTATTAATATTATTATTCATCTTTTTATTACATCTTTTAAAATGTTATTATTATTATTATTTATTTATTTATTATTAATATTATTTGTATTAATAATTGTAATGTTATTATTTTATTTATTTATTATTATTATTATTCATCGTTCATTACATATTTTTAAATATTGTTATTATTATTTTATTTATTTATTATTATTATTATGATCTTAATATTAATTTAAATTTGAACATCAGCTTCTGCTTTTGATGCTTTGATTTTTTTTAAACGTATGCCCAGATCAGGGAGTTTCCATGGAAACAATAAGGCTGAAAAAATGACGGTTCTACCCATCAGCTTTACACTTAATATCATTGTTCATTTTATACCCATGCCCCTCATTCCATTTCCATATTGTAACTATGCAGATATGTAGATGTGTGTATGATGGATTCAGACACAGCGTGAGCAGCTGGCTGAGCCAAATGTGACCTCTAACCTCAACAAGAGGTTCTGTGTGAAGAGAGGAAAGCAGGAAACACAAAGCGTGTCTGTGGGAAGAGATAGAGGCGCTAATAAAGAGCCTCTGCACAGAAACAGCAGGAAATGGAGATACAACGTGAGAAGTGATGGAGAGAGAAAGAAGAAAGTGAGACGAGAGATCTGAGAACTGCCTATTATCTCCACACTGCTTCAGACACACACACACACACACACACACACACACACACACACACACACACACACACACACACACACACACACACACACACACACACACACACACACACACACACACACACACACACACACACACACACACACACACACACACACACCCCCTTCGCTCTCCACATCTGCCCAGATCTCATGAATATGATTGACCTTTTTTCCCCACTGTAATACAGAGAGCGCACAAAGGGGGAAATGAGAAACTAAACAGAGGCAAGCAGAGTTAATTTAGAACAACACATTATTGGGCGCTGACTGCAGATATGGAAAAGGACAATCTAATCGATAAACCAAGAGAATGACAATGGCCTCTCGAATCAATGTCTGCACCCTATTTTCTCCCTTTGAAAAGACAAAGCCTTTCATGCAGGTGTTTTTGTTGCTTTGTTTTGTGCTGCCTTCACCTGTGTGTGTGTGTGTGTGTGTGTGTGTGTGTGTGTGTGTGTGTGTGTGTGTACCTGGCTGCTGCTGCTGTGGTGGAACAGTTGCCAGGACTAATCATTATTTAGTTGTGGCGGGGCTGGAAAGGTCAGCAGTCTGAAATGTCAGGCTGTGTTCAACAGGAGCCAGATGCAGCCGTGCGCTGCTCAAGTGTCCAATTAAAGAGGGCCGAGTGAGGTTTGAGTGCGGCTGTGTGTGGGAGTCACTGTGCGTGTGTGTTTGAAATGAGAAAGTGAGAGTAAAGAGATAACCTGTGTGTGTTTTCTGTTCTCCGCCACGTGTATAAATCAGGGTTTTATGCAGAATACACTCAATTACATGTGCGTGGACACATGTGAGTCTTTCTTCAGAGTAGCTAATGAACGCTATTAGAGGCAAAAGGCCAATGGAGGAGCAGGAGGAGAGTCTTTATCAAATATTTTCTCGCTCTCACACACAGCGCGTTATGAGCCTATTAGTTCGTCCACACCCTGCGATTCCTCCCGCCGAAGACGAGACAAAAAGAGGCGATGAAGGATAGAGAAAGGAGGGAATAATACAAAGGCAGAGAGGGCAGAAACAAAGGCAGCACGATAATTTGAGATTGTTAATGAATGAGGGTAGATAAGAGATGCCAAGTCGAACGAGCAGAGGAAGAAGAGAGAGGATGACGAGGAGAAAGGGAGCGCAGGAGCGGAAACTCCTTTAATCTGAGGGAGAAGGAGAGGGTGTCCTGCCTGTGTTCCCCTATCAGAGTCACTCATCTGAACGCTCACCTGCTCTCCATACAGCCATCATAATAACCTTCACCGTGTTCAGTGTGTGTGTGTGTGTGTGTGTGTGTGTCTGTGTGTGTGTGTGTGTCCTCGCTCACCTACTGTGAATAGCAATAAGCAGCAGGGCAGGATAAAATATGTCTGCCGAGTTAAGAATATAATAGACTTCCCTTCAAGGCCATACGTAACAGCCTGAATAATGACCTGCAATAATTTACACACTGAGCTGCTCACCGTCAGACGAAGACACCTTTCAGGGGGAAATAATTTAAAGCTATTTCAGTGGATAGGGGCCCTCTGTGGGAGCAGACTAACACCTGGAGTTCAACTGGAATATAAGCTTGTCCAAAGAGAAGGAGAGGCAAAAGTTACGTTTCTGGATGTATTCAAATATGTTTGATAAGATAAGATGTACATTTTTTATTCCAATTTGGGAAATGTTTGCGTTGCAGCAGCATAAAAGACAAGGCACTGCACATGATAGGACTAACGAGAAAAAATCTGTTTCCTAAGTATGATATAAATAACATAAACGACTATAGATAAATAAAATATTAAAACCTTTTTCAAAAATTGAATCTATAAGAAATATACATTTTCCATCTGTGTTCATTTCTTAATTTGATCAGGGTAATATTTACTTAAAAGATGTTTAATTGGGAGAAGGTTTAACCAGGATAATGTTTTAAATGACATTTTTTTACGTGTGTAAACAGTTCAGACAGATGGAAAATGTCTCAGGATGAACACCCATCCTAAGACTAACCTGCCAGTCAGGGCTTCTGCATCAAAGTGACTGAGTTACAGTTTTTGTCTTTTTCTCACAGTGTGTTTTTATTATCATCTGTCAACTTTGTAGCAAAAGTAAAGCCAACGAAGGCCTGTATCAGGTTGTTGTGCCATTAATCACATATAAGAGACCACAGAGAGCTGAAGTGTGTTCTGCATACTGGCTAAGCAACAAAGTAAGAAATAACCTTGGTGAGTGCGCAGGCATTCAAATCCTTTTACTTTTCTTGTTGCATAACATTTCATTTAAGTCTGATTGTTCTTGCTATCAATTGAGACAGTTTAATGAATCCCTGCAGAGACCTCTGAGGCGGCAGGAGCTTAAATGGAAGAGAAGGACTTCCTACTTTGTGTAACACAATAAAAGAAGCTCAGTGATGGAAAAGATAGTCGGGACTTGCATGTATATTTTCCCCACAGTATCTAAAAAGCCCTTAAAACCATTAGCTACCATTAAATAATTTGTTATGGATATGAAATAGAGCATGATGCCAAAACTGTGCTGCCTTGAATTAATTCAGTTCTTTATTTTGGTGGATAGTCTGTAAGAAGTGTACCAATGTCTCAGTCTGCAGTCTGAGTGCATTACCCAAACAGGTATGGAGCTTTTTGAGGAGAAAGGCTAGACAGAAGTCCGTCCTGAGTTAATCACTTTTGACAACCCATCTGGAGTTTACCAACCTCAGAGCATTAGCAAAAACACCTTCTGCTGTAATGAGACAATAACAACGTTAATATAAACACGATTCAAAGGCCACAAATGTGAAAGATGGTGATCAGAGAAGTGTCCTTGAAGACAGCCTGCTCTGTGGCTCAAACGCCTGTAAACGGGAAACATTTCAATTAGATTTCTGACATCAAACCCCCGAATTACATCCGTCAATACAGCAAGAATACACGCTGTATGTAAAGTATATGCCTGCATAACTGTGAGCATATCTGTCTGTACGATAATCTAATTCTTCCCTGTTCGTGTTTCTCACACTAAATACTTATCTAACATTTGAGGCAACAGTTTCAAGTCATTCTTTTGAAGTTTGGTGAACTTCTGCATAGTTGGAGTTGAACAAATAAGTAGAAAGGTCTCGCTTCTAATTTCACCACCAACCCTCCTTTTCATTTTCATTCATTCCCCTTTCTACCTCATCTTTACCCACATCCTTCCTTCCCCACATCTCTTCGATTCCTTCATCCCTTCCTCCCTACACCCCTTCATTTGTTCATCCCTTCATCCCTAACACCCTCCATAGCTTCATCCTCATTCACTCTCATCAACACCCATTCATCCCTTCCTCCCTAACGTTCTTCACACAGTCCTCCCTTTATCGATCCCTACATCCATACTACAATTACTCCTCCCTCCCTACATCCCTTCTTACCTACATCTCTTCGATTCCTACATCCCTTCCTCCCTACACCCCTTCATTTGTTCATCCCTTCATCCCTAAAACCCTATTTCTTCACACAGTCATCCCTTTATCGATCCCTACATCCGTTCTACAGTTACCCCTCCCTCCCTACACCCCTTCATATCTCTCTCCCTTCATCTCTTCGACCTTTCACCCCTCCTCCCTACACATACATACCTTTATCTTTCACTCCCTACAACTTCATCCCTTCAACCCTCACCCATTACACCCTTCCTCCTCCTCTCCTTACATCACTTCAATAGTTCATCCCTTCATACCTACATCCCTTTGCCCCTCCTTTGCTTCATTCATCACTCCCTACATCCCTTACTCGATTGTTCCCTTCAACGACATTCCTCATCATCTTCACTCCTTCCCCTTTCATTCAATATTTCCTGTAAATACACATCTGACCTCCTTATTGTTGTGGCTTGTGTCCATGCTAGAAAAGGGCACTTGACCATCAAAGGTGTTATGAAGTATTTCTCCTTCCTGTGTCAAACTGAAGGTCGAGGGGCGAGTGTTGCCTCTGAGGAACAGCTGAACACAAACCTGCTAAATTAACCCGGTCTCATGAGCCTCACATGAGCATTATTCTAATCTAAGCAGATTAGATCATACAGATACTTTAGACATAAGGGTCTCCGTATCCTCTCTGCGTCCCCATCTGTTTCTCCTCCCCCGTTTTTTCCAATTTCTCCTCGCTTTCCATCTCAGCGGATCCCCCCGTTCTCGCAGCTGCCTCTCTACAGTGAGAGACTGAAATAGATTTTAAAGAGTGCAACTACTTTTTGTTTCCACATTCAGTCAAACTTGGAGCACCATATGCGAGTCTGACGGCTCCATGTTGTGTGTGTGAGGTGCATATTGGATGCAATTCAAAATACTTTGCACACACATTTTACCGTTCAGATGCAGACTGAGAGTTAAAAGGAAGCTTTGAACAAACAAAACAATACCTATGCTCATAAATATAAAGTGCTATATTCATGTTCTTCACTGAAGTGTTCAACATGTCAACGTTTCACAACACACAATGCAAAAACTGCTGCATAATCCGTTTAAAAAGTGTTAAATGTGTCCCATACTGTTCTTATGTTTATCAGTTTATGATGCTGTTTCATGCCACAGGGATCACATTTGAACATTTTAAAAGCGTGCATAAAAGATTCAGTTGTTTCCGTTTATATTGTAGGCAACCGGCTGTGAATAAATGATAGGACATGTTTATGATACAGTTCCAATGATACACATGAGACTTTTAAACGTGCATTTATCTGAGTTTTAGTGAGAGTTTCTGCAGTGCGTGTCGGTATGAGCCACAAAGCATTTCAGTTGTGTTTATGAAAGCATTTCAGATGGTAGACCGGAGGGTTTCAGGAGCATATGTGAGTGTTTCATTATATGGAAAGAGAAAATATCTTGTAAACACACAGCAAGTAAAATGGGGTGGGGTTAAGTGAACATTACATCACATTTAGCAACTTTTAAGAACATAAAAACAAACAACACACTCTATCAAGGATGCGTGTACTTATAGAAACATACGTGCTCTTACCTAAGCTCCTTTCACACATGCACTGAATCCCTAAAATGTTTTCCAACGCAAATGTCAAATTCATTCAGACCCAACACACTTTACACTTTCAGCTTGTCTAGTACAATATCTGTGTAATGTACAATTGAACCGATGTCAATATAGAGCTTTCGGGGGAAATCCACAGCAAGTGAGTTGACAAATAAAGAACCTTGACCTTGACCTTGATGATGTTTCTATACAACTGGCGTGAAATCGGAATAAAGAAAGGGTGAACAGAGATGCAGAAATCGTCTTACAAAATCAGGGAATGGACACTCATGTTTATCTGCGCCATATCCTGACTTTGCTGCTCTGCTTTGGAACCACCCAATGCCTTTACCAAGCGTAATGTTTCCTATAAGTGAGAACCCGTCTGACAATATCCTGTTGTGTGCTAAATAAATGAAAAAGGAAACTCCGGACAATGCGCGGACCTGATTCTCCGGACTTTGTCAGAGTAAACGAGAAAAAGGGCTACAGTTATTCAGTTAAACACAGACTGCATTGCACATAGAGTATAATACATACGTAATAATACTATTAACCTGATTAGATCAAAACAAACACATTTACTGGCATGGGATATCTTCATCAACATAGTTTAAAAACCAGGGACACATGTAATTCAACCCAGAAGAAGAACTTTATAAGACATATTGTGACAATTACTGTTTAAATATACTGATTAATATCTGACCTGTTGACAAATCCCTTTATAATCCCAAAAGTAGTACAAAGTCTTCCCATATGCTCTGTAAAACCTGCTCTTACAACACTTAAACACACATGTAGGAAAGTCCTCAGGGCATGTCTGTCCTTCTGACTTTAACTGAATGGTTTATTATCCCATTAGAAAAACTTTGGGTGGATACTTCTGTAATATATCACATCATGAGACAGCATCCCTTAAAACACATACTGTAGATTAGCTGACCAGCAGCCATCAAATCAAGCCGTGATTCAGCTTCAGGGTTTTCCACAGCGCAGGCATTAAGTTATCTGTGTTAGGTCTTATACTTACTGTACATGTGCAATCGTGTGTGTGTGTGTGTGTGTGTGTGGCCTAGCATTACTATACTTGTGGGGACCTAAATCTGTTTACACAGTCACGTGTGGGGACTCATTAATTTTAGGGTGAAGACTTGGTTAGGTTTAGGGTTAGGTTTAGGGTTAGGTTAAGGGTAAGGTTAAGGTTAAGGGTAAGGGTTAGGGTTAGGCATGTGTTGGTTATGGTTAAGGTTAGGACAAGTCTCCAGGAAATGCATGTAAGTCAATGTAATGTCCCCTGAAGTGATGTATACATGGTATGAGTGTGTGTGTGTGTGTGTGTGTGCGTGTGTAGGAAAGCTGCTTCCAGAAAGCAGCTTTTAGTATTGAGAAAGTGGGTTTGCAGGAAACGCATGGCATGTTTCTGTCAGATCGATGTGATGCCACATGGAAAACATTGAGGTACACTGACGCTGGGTTTCCTCTGGGAGCGTCACAGTGTGGTTTCACATCAGTGGTGGAGGGGTGTCTGTGTAGAGAGGTGTGGGCGCATTGTGGGTAAAAGTGAAGTTAAAAGACGCAGGGACTTACCCATGTTGGTGATGGTTAACAGGTCGAGACGCCGTTGTTGCTGGAAGAAAACGAGAGAACAAAGTTAGACAAATGTCCCAAAATGATTATCAATAGTTGGTATTTATCTTGTGTTAAAAGCACATTCCTCATATTAATATATTATAACAATAATAAGTGTTTTATTTCACTGTACAGTATTTAATGTACTTTCTGATTGTGCATACGACAATAAAACCTTTGAATACTGAATATTTGAATCTTGAAACTCTATTTATTGAGCCCATAGTACTAGTAGTTTACCCTTTGCAGTAGCTTGATGGTAGATCAATTCAGATATATATTTCTAGAGGGTTCTTTTTTATAATTGTAGAATGTACTGTGCTCACACTGTCTTGTAAGACTGCTGACAACAAAAAAAGACTCCTTGAACTTAATTCAACATTGCATTACTCTTGTTAGCATTTGAGTTATTTCCAATGTTAAATTGAATGAATCATTTGAGATACTTTTCCATTTAACTTCTTAACAAAATTGAGCTTCTGTTAAAGTAAGTCTTGCTGCCATCCAATGAGAAGAGTTTACAACCTTGCACCAATATATATTTGTAGTTTTATTCATAGAGTTTGTGTGTGCAAAAGTGCAAATGTGACCTTATGGGTTTTGATGGAGTGTGTTTGAATTAGAGTGCAATTTTACACTTGATGTCTCCAGCAGCGGAGAAGGAGTCTAGAGGAGGCGCTATAGCGTGATACACTCTCTGTAACCTGCTGCCTCCCTACACACACACACACTTACAAGACACACACACACACACTTGACAGTTCAGCACTTCAGTAATCAACACCTAAACCCTCCTCATCTTCCAGTCCCTCAGGAACAGGACCTTCACATCGTAGGAAAGGATGAAGGGTGTGTGTGTGTGTGTGGTGTGTGTGTGTGTGTGTGTGTGAGTGTGTGTTAGACCTACACTATGGAGAGGTCACAGTCAACGCCAGCTTTTAGGACTTCATTAATATTCAAACTTCATGCTAACCAGTTTCTGAGAGGGATCAGCAGAGAGGCTCTCAGAGGCCTTCTCTCTACTCATATACGGCGCCTGGAGTGGGACTCTCTGATAGGCTACTAGACACTTATTTAAATATTTAGAAGATGTTCTTTAAATATTACTGGGATTGGACCCACTGGGTGTAACGCTTAAATAACTTCAAATATCATTTACAAACACTGTAATGCAACATTATGGGAAGAAGTGCGCTGGCATTTTCTGTAAACTGCCTGAAACGCCTCCATAATGACATCACTATGTAACACTCACGCTTCTATTGGCTAGCGCTGCAACACATTGTACGTGATAGGCTAAGGGGGCGGGACAACTATAACCGGTTGACCAATCACAACAGAGCTGGCCAGCTAACCAATCAGAGCAGACTGGGCTCTGGCTTCAGACAGAGGGTGAAAAGAGGTGCTGCAGCACAGGCAGTATGAGAACAATAAAGAGCTTTTTGAACATTAAAGCATGGAGACATGTCCCAGTAGAGACACTACATACTGATATACACCTGAACATCAGCAGGAGAGGACTCTTTAAAGTAGAGACACTACATACTGATATACACCTGAACATCAGCAGGAGAGGACTCTTTAAAGTAGAGACACTACATACTGATATACACCTGAACATCAGCAGGAGAGGACTCTTTAAAGTAGAGACACTACATACTGATATACACCTGAACATCATCAGGAGAGGACTCTTTAAAGTAGAGACACTACATACTGATATACACCTGAACATCAGCAGGAGAGGACTCTTTAAAGTAGAGACACTACATACTGATATACACCCGAACATCAGCAGGAGAGGACTCTTTAAAGTAGAGACACTACATACTGATATACACCTGAACATCAGCAGGAGAGGACTCTTTAAAGTAGAGACACTACATACTGATATACACCTGAACATCAGCAGGAGGGACTCTTTAAAGTAGAGACACTACATACTGATATACACCTGAACATCAGCAGGAGAGGACTCTTTAAAGTAGAGACACTACATACTGATATACACCTGAACATCAGCAGGAGAGGACTCTTTAAAGTAGAGACACTACATACTGATATACACCTGAACATCAGCAGGAGAGGACTCTTTAAAGTAGAGACACTATGTACTGATATACACCTGAACATCAGCAGGAGAGGACTCTTTAAAGTAGAGACACTATGTACTGATATACACCTGAACATCAGCAGGAGAGGACTCTTTAAAGTAGAGACACTATGTACTGATATGTATGAGAATGATTAAAAAGAAAGGGAATGGTCAAAGTTTAAGACGCCATGGCTTTTATAATGACATTTAGTCATATGTCAAGCTTAATTCAATGTGGAACCTTTGGACTGACATTTAAAGTAATTCATCCCAAAGAGAACATAAGTATGCATGAGTTAAGAGCAAAGACAGCAATTCATCGACATATCCATTCATGTCCATTTTTTGGTTTATTTCTTCTAATATATTTTGTATATATTTTAGATGTAATTATGTTTTACTGAGCAGAATCCAGACATGTAAAGTGAGCAAAGAGCACAACTATGAGCTGGTGAGTCTGAAGGCACATTATTAAAGTAAGATTGAAATGATGAGAGATGGCAGGGGCCGTTATCCTCTGTGTAGAAAATGACTTTTAAAGGAGATTTTTTGAAGAGCTGATTCTTCATTAAGAACTGAAAAGAGCCAACGATGCTTCTGCTGTGCCTGAGGGGAGAATATTCCAGCATAAGATAAGAAGTACTTTATTGATCCCAATTCGGGAAATGTTTGCGTTGCAGCAGCATAAAAAGACAAAGCAATGTACATAATACAAATTAAAAGACTAGAAATAAACATTCCAAAATGTAAACATCTCAATAGAAATAATAAAACAGTAGAAAATATACATGTTGAATTACAAATGTACAGTAACAAAATATAAAGTAGGATATTGTTGGGGAATAATTTGCTTAGGTATTCAACCTTTGACACAGTTCATCATGTTCTCCTCTCACTGTCTCCTTTCCCACGGCATAGTTCTACGGCCTTGGGTATTGCTGCTATCTCTCTTAAGGAGGAGCAGCTTGGGCGCATTGTTGTTGCCAGTCTGTGGCTGCATCTCAAGTCGGTTATTTTCATTTCCTCGCTCCTCGGTCCTCGCTCCTCGCTCCTCGCTCCTCGGTCCTCGGTATCACCGGAAGTTGATTTGTCTGCGCCATCTTGAGTAGCGTCCCATGGCGCTTATTTCTGCCGGAGGATCGAGGAGCGATAATGGAGGAGCGATAATGGAGGAACTACAAGACCATCCTCCGATGAAATCCTCAGATACTCGCCCCGCCCCCTTATGTGTATCGCTCACTGATTGGACGATGCAGCGCATGCACTGATCTGATGCTTCTGGACATGAGAGCAGTTTCCCAGCGGAGTGAAGAAAACACATGAAACTCACGAGAGTCACAACTCAGTTTATAAAGTGTTTTGTTTCAATTAATGTATCATTTAGTTACATATGTGATATCTGAACAACAAAGTGGTCAAAAATCATTTTATTAATTTATTGGAAACATTTTCATGATCGCATTTTTCGTTTTACATTTCCATTCAGTCAGTCATTAAGTGCTATTTAAAATGTTAATTTGCTACATTTCCACACAAACAAATAAAGTGTGCAGTCCAATGAATGTTAATCTAACTGGGTTTTGATAGATAACACATCTCTTTTTCTTCTCTTAATTATTGTATTTCTATTGTGCACTCTAATCAATATTAATCAAACTATTGTTCGTTTATACATTTTAAGAATGGCGTTTATCTTTTTTTGAGAATGAGTTCTTATTTTATTTGAATGTATTTGGGTCCACAACAGATGATACAAATGTTTATGTCAGTAAATGTGTACTAACAGAGGCGGGGGTGTTTGTGAAAACAACGGGGACAGAGCTGGCTGCTGTCAGACGAACAGCTGTGCGGCGTCATCACAAACGGACGTCGCTTCACGTGACGCTCCGGAGGAAAGGACGTCCCATTGCTCTTAAAACTCATTTCCCTGCTTCTCGTGGTTCCTGCGTCTCTCCATGCTTCCCTGGTGGGAGGGACTAAACGCAGGGAAACGACGCAAGTGAGGGACGCAAGGAATCCATTTAACCGACCTGAGATGCAGCCAATCACAGAGCACAAGCCGCCATGAGGTAGTTTACTGTTCAGGGACGTAGGTTCCCTGGCGCACATTCTTTCCTATGGACGAGAGCAGTAGTTAGATTCAGGGTCCAGGGTCTCGCTGATGAAGAATGTTGATTATTACACTCCGAACTAGTTAAAACCTCGAGCTACAGAAAGAGTTCTTCAGAATTGGTTTGGCAACCGCTGTGTCAACTCGTGACACACCACCTGTCTTGTCAATTCTCCGGCCAAAGCTCCAAATAAACCGTCAGTGTTTGCCATCAAAGCTCCAGCTCTCCTCGTGTCTCTCTGAGTCCTGTTTCCAATTGCTTCAGAAGTTTCCCCCGCAGATATTATATATACATACATATGTGAGGAATGACAGAGAAGACACTCGCTTATTTAAATGTTGCTCGATATGTATACCAGCAATAATAATAGATTACATTTGTATAGCGCCTTTCAAGGGACCCAGGGCCGCTTTACATGGTGAACAAACGAAGAAGTAAAACAATAAAGTGCAATGTATCAGGAGGTGTGGATGATGGGGGTGAGCATGTAAGCAGTAGAGGTCACTGTGACAACATGAGACACAGAGCAACAAGAGAGCAAGCTGAGATCAGACACACACACACACACACACACACACACACACACACACACACACACACACACACACACACACACACACACACACACACACACACACACACACACACACACACACACACACACACACACACACACACACACCACCTGTGGTTCTCTACAGTGTGTCAGATATGGAGCCGCAGCAGGAATCAATAACATCACACCTCCAGTTCTCCCCTCGCTGACGCCTTGTTTCAACAACAACAGTTGGCCACTATCACTACAGCAGAAAATAATACAACAGTTTGTTTATAGCATGTACATTCAGATTTATTTGGTAAATCCTCCTCTGTCTGCAGGATAGAAACGACAATTTTGACATGTCTATATGGACTTTTTATGGTTTCTTTATTTTAGTTTTGAATGTGCATGATTTGTCTGTAGTGAAGAATACTTCTAGGTTCAAGGCTTTTATTGTCATGTGCACATTAGCTACAGTGTAGATATGGCAATGAAAAACTGAAGTCCCAGGCTCCTCCAACAGTGCAACATGAATATATATAGGACATAAAAAAATAAAACCAATAAAATAGTGCAAGAGAATGGTTTGAGATGTGAATACTAGTTCTCCAATACTAAATAAAGGAACAGTATAAGATAAAACACATATATAGATCTGTCCTGTGCAAAGTTTTGTGGAAATGGAAGAGGTATTAAATGAAATTATTAGAATATGAGATTACATTTTCCACTTGAATTGTGAATTGTGTAGCACCCTCTACTGGCTCTCCAGTTCTTTGCATGTAAAACTAGAGTAGGGTGAATACTGAAGTATCATTTCTAAATTACTTCTCTACATGAATGACTGTATTTGAACGGATCATAAAAGACATCATACCGAGGGACTTCTAAAGCACATTTTGGAATCCATCTTTCAAAATCCTCACAAGACATATTGACACACACACACACACACGCTGATGCAAACACACACACACACACGCTGACGCAAACACACACACACACACACACACACACACACACACACACACACACACACACTGATACACAGATAATGAATCCCTGAATTACAACACACTACCACTGCTCTCTTCCTGCTGCTTGTGTTAGTTCTTAATGTGGATAAGGTGCTTAGTGTTCTTTAGGAGAGACAGACACACACACAAAGAGAGAGAAAGAAGGGGGGTCTGACACAGGGAGAATTACATTAGCAGAAGCATTTCAAGGCAGAAAATAGGATTGAATTAATCTTTATCAAACAGCTGACGGATAACACCCCGGTTCGAGTGTGTGTCCACTGTCCTCTCACTTCTATAACGACTAAACACACTCTGTGAAAGACTGAACCCAACACCAAGTATTTATTATTGATTTATTATCACTACCAGGTTGGTGGGGTTCAATCCACAGGGAATTGGAATTATTGTCACTGTCTCTAAGAATCAGAATACTGTATTTACCCCGAGGGAAATGGGGTTTTGTACAGTTGCTCTATTTTAGAATTTTTTTCTTTTTAAATAAGACATTTAAATGTATATTAAAATAAGTTAAAGAAAAAAATTACATAAAAAAATTAGATTAAATAAATAAATAAACAATTTTCTATATTAAGATGAGAATTTAAAGTAAAATTGTGCATTAAAAGGATAAAATAAATAAAAAAAGAATACAAATATCTGTATAAAGATAAAAGTAATAGTACAAATGTCTAACAAAGGTCAAATAGAATACAATATTAACATCCACTAAATAAGTTTGCACATTCTACAATATATATCAACATAACTATTGTTATCTTAATGCAACTAAAGTATAATTGTTCTTTGCTGACAGCTTAACAGATACTAATTGGATTGACCTGATGCAGAAGGCCACACTTGCATGAAACTCCAAGAAGGTTAAATCATTATTTACAGAGAGCTGTGTGTCTCAGGAACTCAGGTGTTTACTGCAGGTTGACGTGTTATCAGGTCAGAAAACAAGGAGGCAGCCGGATGCAGAGGTGACGACACTCCAGCTGTCACACTTTATGGGTAAACAAAACGGAAACACACCGAGCCACTGGAGGCCTGAATTATCTCTAAATAGCTACCGTGGTATATGAGAACATCATTGTATTTTTCTCAGCATGCAGAGGTGTTAAAAGTACATCCTTTACTCAAGTAGAAGTACAGATACTCGTGTTTAAAAATACTCTGGTAAAAGTAGAAGTACTGACTAAACTTCTTTACTCAAGTAAAAGTAAAGAAGTATGGGCTTTGAAATGTACTTAAGTAAAAAGTACCCATAACTAGCAGCTGTTTTAAAGAGTACCTGACCTCCCTTTATATTAATAGAACAATAATGTCATTGTTAGCTAATGAATGTTTCCATGCTGAACAACGGCAACATGACAACGTTTTCATTGGTCCCTCTTCTTTAGAGAAGACCAGGAAATGATGGATACACGGATCGTGTTCAAATCAATAGGCACGCAATGACTCTAAATAATAATGATCACGCCACCAAACACACATTCAGACTAAAGGAACCAGCCTGTTTGGAACATGTAAGAAGTAGAAAGTACAGGTATTTGGGTTCAAAATGTAAGAAGTAGAAAGTACAGGTATTTGTGTTCAAAATGTAAGAAGTAAAAGTAAAAAGTTGAGTAAAGTAATAATACCAGAAACATCTACTTAAGTACAGTAACAAAGTATTTGTTCTCCACTACTTCCCACCTCTACTGCTATCACACTATACTTGCTACACTCATTAAAGTCAATGCTTCAGTTTTTTCAGTGGAGTGTTACTGTTACTGGATGTGTATTTTGTAAATTGTAATTTCTATTTTTATCTTCTATATTGTATGCATGCTTCTTAATTAATATCAAGCTATATTTGGCTTTTTACCTCGCTGTTACAACGTGAATCTCCCCTTTGTGGGACGAATAAAGGAACTCTGATTCTGATAACGTTCGATCTTTACCTCCATTGGTAGATTTCACTTCAAACTAATGTACATTTGACTTTCTAACTAAAAGACAAACGGCTCATCTTCTATATAAATGTCTCCTTCTGTCTCCAATTGTACTAAAATAAACACATTCTTATTTAATAAATCGTCGTCCAACACGAATCAGACAAACCCCACCCAGCTGTAGAAATCTATATTATTCTAATCAGTATTAATATGGTGATTAACAGAACCAATCAGCAGAGAGCAAACCGTGCCACCAACCTAATCTGGAGGGGAGAAGAAGAAGGAGACGAAGGAGACGGGGGTCAGATGGAGTGACAGCAATGGGAAAGCCATTAATGTACTAAACCCCTACTTTATGACTAAATTAAATATTCATGCACAATCTACCCAAAACCCATTTGCCAACATTTCCTCCAGAATTTACTTTTCATATTTGCTGATTGTTATCTGAGAGAAAAGAGAGAATGAGGAGGGAGAAGAGAAGAGGAGGGGAGGAGAGAGTGAGATCCCAGCCATCACTCATTTTGTGGCTCATTTCAAATTAATTTAAAGCCAATATGGCTAAATTACACAGCCAGCATCCGACTGGACGCACAGGTTTCATTTTCTATGTTAGAAGGAATTTGATTAGCTGGGAAATAATATATATCACGTGGGAAGGTTTATTTTTAGACTATTTATTATTATTGTTATTATTATTATCAGCAGTAGTAGTAGTAGTAGAAGTAGTAATATTATTATTATTATTATTATTAGTAGTAGTAGTAGTAGTAGTAGTACTAGTAGTAGTAGTAGTAGTGTGGTATAAGTAGTAGTAGTTGTAGTAGTAGTGGTAGTCATTGTAGTAGTAGTAGTAGTAGTTGTTGTAGTAGTAGTAGTTGTAGTAGTAGTAGTGGTATAAGTAGTAGTAGTTGTAGTAGTAGTAATATTAGTAGTATTAGTACC